>JANTPZ010144508.1:0-47852 GCA_025593235.1 Vachellia pachyceras | reverse complement strand
GGGGGGGGGGGGGGGGGGTGGGGTGGGGTGATGATAGGATCCAAGGTCCCTTCTTGTTTTACACTAGGAAAAGGTATAATCAAGTCTAGGTGTTTTATAATTTATTTTTAATGTATTCCTGTTGCTGATAAGAAAAGTTAGTTACTGCAAGTTATGAATATGAGCAGTTTAGGTTAAGTCACGATGGTCATTTTCATTTATGTTTGTAAGCCTACAAATATGTATTGTGCCTTTCAGAATATATACAGAATATTATTCAGAAATTATCTTTCTCTTCCTATCTAGGATTTCAGATTCTGATTCTAGATCTCTTTCTGTTCTCTTATACCTTTTCCCTTTTCAAGTCTATTCCTAAACCATGCGGTTCTATCAACAGACATCCAACACCGAATGATGTTCCTGAAACACTGAAAGCTATCTTTCATAAAATTTAAAATCAAGATATTTCAATGTGTTATTTTTCATGAAAAAATTGAATTCTACCTATAAGATGTTGTATATAAAAAATGTAAAAATAAATAAGGGGTAATTCTTCCAGAAAAAAGCTCTTGCTGATCAGTTAATCACTTCAATCATGTGTGGACAAGTTATAATCACTTCAATTGAAAGGGCAGTAGCTGCGTATGCTATAATAATGAAAGCAAGAAAGTACATTTTCGCACACTAGCCCACCCAGTACCCCACCCTGCAAGATAGTTATCAAAGAAGAACCAGAATATTTGTTGAAAAAGTTCCTCCAAATGAACTGGCAGCCCAGAAGAGCAGTGAATGTCCTTTCTTATGAGAGCTTTAAGCCAGTCGTAAACAGGTATACATATAAGGTAACGAAGGTGATGATACTTACCCTTCAGCCTTAACAATGTGCTTCAACCTCTCAGTAATATGGACAGCATCAACTGTGGCAAACCGAAATCGTGTGCATCTTGATTGCAGTGCCGGAATAATCTTGTTTACATGGTTACAAATAAGTGCAAACCTAGTATTTTTTGTATATTTCTCAATCACTGCAGGAAAAAAGAAAGAAAGAAAGAAAGAAAGAAAAACATGAAGGGCATTATAACAAAACAAAATGGCTTTAGCTCTGCTATATAGACAATAGTAATACCTCTACGCAATGCAAATTGTGCATCCTTTGTCATTGCATCTGCCTCATCTAACAAGACCAACTTTACAGGGGACTTGACTCTGTAAAACAAGGAATTTTTCATCAGCTAAGACCGAAACTGGCAATTTCAGTATAATTTCCATGCATTGACATGGAGTGTCACAATCAAATGAATAAAAGGAGACACAAAAATACTTAATGCCTAAAACAATCAACATCATGAATGAAAAATGATACAAACAAAAAAAATGATAATTTTTTTCCCCGATCATCAATATTGGTCTAAGCGCTCACATCAGCATACAGGATAATATTTACATTATGACTGCCATAGTTGCCGTGACAGTTTTCTGTTGTTTTTTGTTGTGTGCGTGTGTTTTTTTTTTTTTGGGGGGGGGATGCTTTTACGTTAACTTCTTGAAAAGGCTTGGCAGAGTAATATGTTACAGAACATGAGCACTGATCAAATAATGTAAGATAAAAAGCATTCAACACCGAATTTACAATTGTTGGAAGAAAAATTTCCAGGGCAAAGACATAAAAACAGACGAATTACATGGAACCAATGTAGAACCTCTAGACTGATCAACATGACTGATTAGAGGCTTACAAAACAGTGCAAGAACCGGAAAGTACATAAATACAAGACATAGGGAGACCAATACTTAATCATCCTATTCATTAGCTTGCATATACAACAAAAAATATTCCATACCATGGCAGCAGAATATATATGCTTACACTCTGGATAAGGGCATTGACCACACTACGAAGAAATTATAAACTACAAAGAAATAATTTCTGCTCCTAACAAGAAATAGCAAGTCAAAGCCATACAAAACAAAATTTAAGGTAAAATGAAAATAACGAAAACAACCCAAATGACAAGCTCTGGGTGCTAGCAAAATTTTGTATCTGTTGGCGTACGATATCAATTCCCCTGTCATCTGATGCATTGAGCTCCAAAATCATTTTTTTGTATTGTTCTCCATATAGTTTGCGGGCCACGGCAAGAATTGTTGACGTTTTTCCCGTGCCTGGAGGACCGTACAGTAGTAGATGGGGCAATCTGTTCTCGGAGGTCAGCCTATCAACTATTCAGCAATGATCAAATAATGAGTTAACTAAGAGTTAGTATACGACTAAACAATGAAGAAGTCATGATGAGAGTAAGAATCTATGACAGATGTGGACTTGAACCAGACAATAGTATATTACAAATCCATCTATGACAGATATGGACTTGAACCAGACAACAGTATATTACAAATCCTCTTTCTTCTTCTCCGACCAAAATAAAGACACAAAGGAAAATACCAGAGTAATACAGTCTACCATAGAAGATTTAATACAGAATTACACATATAGAATTTATACAAGTAACATAAATACACGCGGTTAGGTAATTGTGCTCTAGTTCCTTCCTCCCTTCCCCTGTCGTAGCAACCCAAGATATCCAACCAAAAACTCCAGTGGGGATTCAAATATACGTTTCGGAGTGATAATTACACAATACGAGCAAAAACCTAGAAACAAAATGGAGGGGACAAATTTTTCTCAGACTAAGAAATGTAATCCCATAAATCATAAGAAGTTTTGGGTTGGGTCCGTAAAGGAATAAATTTTCTTTGCAATTGTTTCCGGGGGAACAGAAAAGGACGATAGATTTCACAATCAGTAACATAAACCCAATAACTTAAAGGAGAACTGGAAAGGAAGCGTTGATTTATACTGGTATCGACAATGTCGCGATATGCGGCGACGTCGTCGAGAGATTGAGGGCGGTACTTTTCAACCCACGGAGTATCCTTGTTGGGCATGGCAACGAAGTTATCATTGTCGTCAATAAGCATAGGAGAGGTTATATCCGCCATACTTTGGGCTGCACTTCGCTTTTTCTAAAGCAGAGCTGAAGAGAAATTCACAGCGACAAAGCTCAAGGTTTTTTTTTTTTTTTTGGCCACCGACAATGCTCAAGGTTGATGGCGCCAAATAGCGATTCCAAAACGGGCGAGATGGAAAATAACAACAGAAAATAAATGGAAGGCGATATATAGACTGAAGGCCCTGAATCCTGAAGGCCCTATCGCTGGTATATCATTACTGTGTGTGTATATACTATATAACCCTGGTATTAGAAGCAACTTTTTCCTCTTTGTTACTAGAGTTCCGTTTAAAAATGTGGTAGAGAAGCATTTTTACGTAAATCGAGTTAAATATATGAATGAAATTATCTCGTTTTGTTGAAAAACACTGTTGAACGTGTTTTTTAAAGTATAAACACTCTCCCAAACACTGCCACTATTTTCGAAGTTCCAAAATGGAACTTTAACCTTCCCCCTCCAGCACAACCTTCTTTCGTTTGTTACCGAGGTGTAACTGAGTTTAATATAATCTTCATACTTATCAGATGAACGGATCATCAAATTTTTTACTCAGACAATATTACTCCCTCAATTCCTCCATAAAGATTTAGCTAGAACAAATACATTATATTTTGCATATTATCTCCAATACAAGTAACAAAAAATTGAGAATAAGCATACTGTAGTGTGGACAGTCACTATATAGCATTTAATTCAATAATTGGATCTTCATTAATCTTTGTCAGCCTTTTCTCCTTCCTTCTAGTATGACACGCATGATTGTTATATACTGATAATACTTGACAAATTAGCTGTCCATTTTATTTGTCTTTATTCTATCATACCATTGATCATATATTATTATTTTTTGTATTTTTTTCATACTGTGAATAATAATAGAGTAGTGATCCTACAAAGTAAGCCCATTGGGTCTCATCTGGTGATGCTATTATTCTGTTTAATATAATAAGTTTGTTTGGATAGTCCGTTGGGAGAACGGACACATATTCCGAGATACATGTGTGAGAGGAATTTTGTCTCGATAAGTTTGCCTCCCCAAACAAGTCCAATGTCCATCTCCTAAGCTCTTATTTTGGATGCTTTACATTGGAAGCTATCCTCTTATTCATTATCTTCTCTCTCCTGTTGGTGATATTCTGTTGCTTTCCTAGTACTTCCAAACCTGATAAGATTTATTAGATTATACAATTTATAAGCGTAATGAGATATATATCTAATAGTCTGATATGATAACTGCACATGGTTTGGCTTATTGATAAGGTGTCTAAAGAATTTTTGTTGTGGAGTTAGGATAGAAGGTTGGTTACTAGGAGACTTGATATTTGGTGAAGGAAGTGTTAGAAATTATGCCCCAGGGGTCAATTATTGTACCTCATATATTATTTATGTATTTTCTCCATTTAATTATCATAGATTTTGTATGTTTATTATGATAATTGCATCTATAGGAAAATTATGAATATTGTCCTAAATGTCAATGGTCAGTTATCTATGTGGAAGTAAAGGTAAAGTAAGACCAGTATGACTTTGATAAGGTATATAGATATGAGTCAAAGTCATAGGCACTTATAAGAGTACAAGGTGCTGGACCGACCCACTATGATAATGCTACATAGATTAAGTCATTAGCTTATCTCTTATGTCATCACATCACCACACCCTTTGACCTGAAATCATCATGGATTCCTATATTAGAGTCGCTAAGTTTGGACTTAGTCAAAAAGTCACCTTTGACAGGGTGTTTTATAAAGGTTATGATATGGCTTAAGGATCTTTTATGTAGAGGAATGTGAATGATCAAAATGAGATTTGTCCCTCGCATTAGTCTGAGAAATGTATGACCATATTGTAACGAAAATGAGTTTTCATTTTTGAGATCATACTACTCAGGGATCGAGTAAGTAATGATCAGGAATAAGAGGATGAGGTCATCCATGACTCATCTTTGACTGAGATATTGTGTGAAAAAAGGGACGTGATGAGATTACATGAAATGTTGCATTGTGTTAACGATCCCCATATGATTTGAGTAGTCGCAATATCTTGCTAGAGGCCATTTGCAACTTATGGACTAATACTCAGATTAGCCCATTACCAACTTCATGTGGGCCTACAGAGTCGCAAGCAAAAACAAGCCCAACACGTGCTTTAATTCTAGGGTTTTTCGAATTATATATATTATATATAAATTTGAAATTACATTAATATTATATACATAATGTTAATGTATGTTAGTTTTAATATTTAATTTATTTGATAAATTAAATAACTAATATTTATATTCAGATTTAATTTATAAAGATAAATTAAATCGACTGGTTCATTCTTTGAATTAATTTAATAGATATGATTCGATTAAATCAAATCAATCCAAATTCAAAATTCATAATTTGAATTTCAGAATTTGAATATCAAGATTAATTTTGAATATCCTTTTAAGTTCAAATTTCAAGATTAATAAAGATTAATCTTGTATATATTTTGGAATTTAAATTGCAAGATTAATAAAAATTAATCTTGAATATAGATTTCCAAGATTAATAAGAGATTGGTCTTAAATATCTTTATATCTTTATCAAATTTGGATTTTCAAGATTAAATCTTGAATTATAATGCACTCCATGAGTTCTATAAATATGAGGACTTAGAGCAATAGAGAGAAAGCTATTTTCAAATTTGATTGAGTAAGCTATTGAAACCCTAGAGAGAGAGTGAAAATAAGAGCATTAGCATGCGGCCGTTGTTGGGGATTGTTTATGTGGATACTGGTAGAGGGAGGCAATCAAATAAAGTTAGCTTTTAGAGATCAGATTTTCAAGAGTCGCGAAAAGATTATTGTTTGCTATACATTCAAGAATTGCAAAAATAAGGTATTTTTCTAACTACTCTGCCTAAACACCTTTGATAGATCCAAAATAGTGATTGGAAAATTTTTTGAAATTTGTTTCTTCCGCTGCGTGTATAACATCCTTGTTTTTGAGATTATAATTAGTTGCTGTTAAGTCTTAAATTAGTCAGAGAATAAAATAAATTAGGATAAAAAATCAAATTCAGATTTATTTATTTTAAAATATATATAAGGAAATCTCCCCTAAAAAAACTAATTATAGGTTTGAAAACTTATCTTATTATTAAAATAAGTAATAGAAAAAATTTTGAATAAAAAATTTTATTGTAATTATTATTTTCATTTTTAAAAATATATAATATTATTTTATTTAAAAAAAACCTAACCCTACATCTATATAACATTCCTATCCCTCACCCTAACCCCAAAACCTACTGCTATAGTAACCGCGCCGCTACAGTGATCTCTTTCGTTTTTTCTCCACAGCTACAATGTCACTACAGTGTCAGGTGTTCTTCTTACTCTTACTCATTTACTACCATGTCTTGTCCATTGATTGTTCCGCCTATGTCTTGTCTCCTCATGTATGCAAGCCCAACCACTCAAAGTCTTACCCTTTCCATGAAATTTGTGCGTTCCTTCTTTCATGTTTCTTTTCTTCTCTTCTGCATGACCATTTTGTTAGTGTAGGATTTGACCAAGAGGGGGGGTGAATTGGTCAGATTTAAAAATTAAAATCACAAATGCAGAATTAAAACGAAATCATCGATAAAGTAGAGAGAGATGAACACGAGCGATTTATACTGGTTCGGTCCACCTGACCTACGTCCAGTCCTCAGAGCACCTTTGAGAGTTCCAATCCACTAACCAATCACAAAACGGCCCACCGAGCCTTTACAACCGGGATTCTCGCTCCTCCTTACACTTTTGCACGAAAATAGAGTCACACACACTCTGTTTTTCCGTCTCAACTCAGCCCAACAACCTCAAGGTCCCAACCTTGAGTTTCTCACAAGAATACAATGAGAAATATCAATATTCACTCTCTGGAAAGAGTAGATGGATAAATACTGAAGCTCACAAAAATTATGAACAAAAATGACAAAGAATGTAGTTTCAGATAGTAAGTGCATTCAAGCTTGTTTGTCTTGTCGTCTCTCTCTGTTCTTCAAGGCTTCTTGATTTATAGTTAAGACTAAACTCAATAGCCGTTATACGGAGTTTGAATAGCCATTGGAGAGAAACTTCTGCCCGTTACTCACAGCAGCTTGATTTGTTCGTCTGTTATAAATTTTGCTGTTCAGTTGATGACGGCGGAAACTCAAATTCATTCCTCAGATGATCTGATCTTTTTAATGAAAGGACTAGAAAGCATTTATTAGAGCATATTAAATTCAAAATATGCAAGCACGAAAACGGAAAGCTTTGGTAGTGTTAGGTGTAGCTGTGTCAGATGCTATGTCAGAGCAAAATGCAACTCGAGTTTTCAACATCTCACAACTCGAGTTCTGAAACAGTGAGTTTAAAAGCCATGTAGTAAAACTTCCAGTTTTCAGAAACAGAACTTGGGGTTTGGAAGGCTTTCATTTGAGACTCGAGTTTGCAATAATAGTTGAAAAACTTCCATTTGAAACTTCAGGTTTTGATATCGAGTTTCAAAATCCAGTTGTAGAACTTCCAGTTTTGAAAAATGAGGACTCGAGTTCTAAAGCATGTGAAAAATTGTTCAGTTGAAAGATCCTCGAGACTCAAGTTGGAAAATCAGGAACTCGAGTTTTGAAAAACTTTTAGTGAGGATTCACTATAACTTCCAGTCCCTCTCTAACCTACGTCCAGTCCTCAGAGACCTTTGATATTTTCAATTTACTATAACTTCCAAGTTTAAACCAGGTACTTGGAAAACTATTACAACCACAAGTTCACTAAAGACACTTATAAAGCTGTTTAAAGTTTGTAATAGTTGGTACTTGTGAACCCCATAAATGTTTCTAGGCATTTATGAAACTCACTCAAGTTTGTAATGGTTGGTACTTGAGAAACCTTTACAATCACTCCCCCTTATCACATGTAAGGTTACACTCATGTTTCACTCAGGTCTATCCTAAGAGACTCTCAAAGGTTAGGATGCTTACATTTGGGAAGTGCTTCACTCTATGAAGCAGACTATATTGATACTGAAGCTCATGGAGAAATATAATATTAGAGTCCTAAGGTTGTTGTGTGATTTCCTTGAATCCACACTCTCTGTTTTGTGTTCGGTGACTCCATATACTTTGTCTCTCTTTCACTATTTGTTACTTCCTCATATTTATAAATGTTGGCAAAATATATCCGTTGGAGAGGAGCATTATTTTTTCTGTTTATCTTTGGCTCTTGTGCTTTATTTTTAAACTTGGTCTGCTCTAACAAATTTGCTTTTTGAAAGAGAAAGAATAGCTGTTGGAGTCCTGAAAGAAGCAAGTGTTTGTTGAAGAAGATTAATCCATTAGAAAGTGTTTTTCTTCCGTTACACTTTTGCTTCATTGGACAAGGTTGTATAAAGTTCTTAGTTATATGGCTCTAACACGAAGAGAGACGTTGTCTGTGAATTTGTCCGTTGAGAGCCCATGCTGAAGACATGTTCAAAGATGCCTATTCCCTGTTAATAAGTCTAAGCATAAAGCATTGATGAGAGCAGTTGATATTCAAAAAGCTGTTACACAAATAAGGAAAGATTTGGTAGAGAGTAAGGGAAGTTTTCTAACTTCATTTGTCAGAGAAAAGTGCTCGAGCATTACACTTCAATGCTCGAGTATTGTAATGTATATTTCAAAGAAAAGTCCAATGCTTTAACTCAATGTTGGAGCATAAGATGAAAGTATTTGAAAAATCTAAATACTCAAGTATTAAAATGTAGTGCTTCCACTAATAACAATACTTTTAGATAGTGCTTGAGCATGAGAAAGAAAATTTGCAAGTAAAAAGTTTTAGAGCTCGAGCATTAGATATCAGTGCTTGAGTATTGATGATGCTTTTGAAATTTGCTCGAGTATTTGGTGAAAGTATTGAAGGAATAATATGCTAAAAACTCAATGCTTGAGTATTAGATCAAAGTGCTCGAGCATTGTAAGTGCTGGCATAGCTTGCTGGAGTATTTTTAAAAAGCATGAGTGAATAGAAAAAATTTGAGCTTGATGCTCGAGCATTGAATGCCAGTGCTCAAGCATTGGCAATGCTTCCAGGTATTATTGGCATCATTTACTCATAGCATAGTGTAAAAATCTTCAACATTCGAGCACTGTATTTTAGTACTCGAGCATTAGCTTTGCTTTCTGCCATTGCTTGAAGTATTGACTGACATCACTGATAAAAACCTTCAACACTCGAGTACTGTGTCCTAGTGCTCAAGCATTGGCTATACTTTCAGTTATGCTTGGAGTATTCAGTGAAAACATTGCGTCCCAGAAGCACGATGCTCGAGCATTAAGTCCCAATGCTCGAGTGTTGGTATTGCTTTAACTTAATGCTGGAGCACTGGGTGAAAGCATTGTTAGAAAAAATGATTTTTGAACTCAATACTCGAGCATTAGGTGCCAGTGCTCGAGCATTGGCAGGTATTGTTTTGAAAATTTGATTTCTGGAGCCCGATGCTCGAGCATCAAATTACAACGGTCATAACTCTCTCAATTCAACTCCAAAATTTGCATATAATATATCAATAGAAAGCCCTACAAGTCTAATTTCACATGAACAAGAATCAGTCCTAAATCGATTATATAAAGAAAGTTATGATTGATACAATAAGCAAAGGTAAGAAACAAAGCGTTCAGTTTTGACCACCAAGTTTAGAAATTTATATCTCCTTCATTTGAAATCATTTGATGCTGTTATTAGTGTCTATATAACGAATTTTGAGTCTAGTTTCATATAAAATTAGTTTCACATCAATCGCACTTGTATTTTGAGAGATATGTCAAAATACCAGATATGTGTCGAGTTGACAATTAACAGAGGTGGTCGATGCTCGAGAATTATGATCCAGTGCTCGAGCATCGAGTCCCAAGAGGTCATTGCTCAAGAATTAAAGCCCAATGCTCAAGTATTGACTCCAAAATCTCAATACTTGAAGTTTGTGCTCGAGCATTGCTTCAAGTATACCTTAGAAACTCCAAAAACTCATCATACTCGAGCATTATAATCTAATACTCGAATATTAACTTCAAGAATCAGTTATGAGCATCCAAATGAAGCTTAGATGAATGGTAACTCAATGTATAATGATAAAACATCTATTTAAAACATTTTAGCATTTAAAATAATTTATTTAACCAAATCATCCTCCAATTAAAATAATGCACAAATATTGATTAATCAATATGCATTGTAAAAATCAATATCCTTTGTAAAAATGTATTGTAAAAAATTTTTGCATTGTTAAAACATTTTGCTCTTTTACATTTAACATCATCAAAACTAATCATATCTAACTCTGTATCGCTCTACTGGAGGCATATAGGCTCTTATTACTTCTGAAACTATTGATATTGGAGTCATTTTTACCCTTTGGAACTATTAGACCATCGAACATAAGTTAAGAATAAGTCATCTATCCTCATTGGTAGTATAATACATTTTGTTTATAATATTTAACATATCCAGCGGAAGCATTTGGAATCCTTTAGTTGGCTAAAACTTGCGGAAAATGACATGTGAAATCTTGTTTTCGTAATACTATTCACAACTTTCTAAAAATGGCCTTAAATTTGAAAATTATAATTAATTGTAGAAAAATCAGAATTGAGTGATTCCAAGTTCTATAGAAATATATTTGAATCAACTTTAGAGGAAAAATAAATTATAGATATTTTCTCTTGAAAATTGTGCCCATTTTTATTTCAAAAGTTACTATTCATTTGATCATTTTCTATTTTTCAGTATTTTAGCCCAACTTTGGAAAAACATATCTCTTAGCACAGTTATTGAATTTGGACAAATTACCTCTCATTTTAAAGAGAAAAAAAATATATATTTGGTGGTAAAATCTTACATCTTAACTCCCTCAAATACGTCCATACTGATTTGGTCAACTTTGAGTCTGATTTTTTTGACTTTTACCCCCATTTGTTTATACTTAATCCAAATTGAGGTATGGTTGCTTTAACTTACCATATTAATGCCTTTGGAGCATTTTAGACTATCCTAGCATGCTTGGAAATAAAATCTCCTACTAAACATGCTATCAATCACTACAATCAACACTTAATACTCTTATGGGTATTTACAACTTTTTATAAATGCTTATCAAATACTTACCAAATCTCCAAGCCTTCTCCTTATTCTTCTTCTCTTCTTAGATAAAGCTAGCCCTAGGGTTTGGGTTACATTGATAGGGTAAGATTTTTGATAATCTTAGTAGCATAAGCAATAAGCACATTCATGCATTTAAATACATGATACATGCTTAACTTAACCTTAAAATAAATTACTATGCATACCTCACATGTCACATAACATAGCATAGAGACAAGTCTTCATCATATGCTACCTTAACACTAACACCATAGAATGTTATCCAAATTATAACAAAGCAAGTAGTCATGCAATAAACACAATGAAATGCAATTAAAATAAGGGTAAAGGTGCAATTTTAGCAATGAAGTTATGGTTGATGAGCGTTTGGTACCATAAAGTGTTCGATAGTGCAAAAATGAACATAATGTTTTAAAATGGTGTATATTTGGCAATGCTAACGGAAATCCCAAAATGCCCGTTAACCCTTCGACCAATCACGTACATGTGGCTTTGTTTGGTGACATGTCAATGAATACTGGAATGATTTGGCCATACAGTTTCCAAGTCATCCTTGACACATACCTAAGTTCCATCCATGGCTTCAAAACCTCAAACAATGTTCATTGTTCAATGTCCAAGTCATTCCACTATTTATTGTCATTCCCAAGCTCTTGACCTCTCCTTTAAAGCTCTCACTGATCCCATCCCTCTCGATCTATAGCCCCTGGCCAACCTCGCTGTTTTGAACCTTTCCTTCAATCACTTGGAAGGCGAGATTCCTCCACAGCTCAGATTGTGCGCCTATTTGAACATCACGATCTCCATGCCAATTCCCTCACCAGACCCATTCCTCAGCAATTGGGCCTTCTCATTCGCCTATCTACTTTCGACATCTCGAACAATCGTTGGATTAGGAAGTGGGCTTGCGAGTTTGAGGCTGAGTTTTACCGGAGTATACATATGGTTAAAATTTACGGAACGGAAGATGGTGATGGAAGAAGGAAAAATCAGTTAGCTCATGCTCGATTATTGACCTTAATGACAAATGGCTATAGAAATTCCAAGGTATCTTTGAAATTGATTGAGGATGGTTCAGATGGAAAAAACACCAGGCAGGCAAGTACGTTTTTTATAACAGTGAGAGGTGTGGGCTCTACTCTCCTACTTCCCCTTCTCTCTAATGGGTCATTCTTTGAGATTTTCATATCCTTGTCCCATCCATGTTTGTAAGGGGTTAGGATTTGGAGGAGGTGTTCCGATGAGGTTGAGGCTGGTGCTATTAGCAAATGTGTTGGTTTCCAATATGGGTTCGTGTTCTTGTGTTTCTCATTTTTTGACCTTTGAATTGTGTACTGGTTATTTATAAACGGCGATCAATATAGTTCGAAATTTAGAATTTCTAGTTCTTAGATTTATGCCATTTTTGCCTGCTTTTGATATTTCAAATCCATCTGGAAACTGTGAGCTTTCATGAAATCAAACATCGCTTCATCAAATGCCTCGATGTATGACCAACGAGGATTATGTTAATGTCTATTTGCAGAAATCCATTAGTGTTGTTAAGTATGCACCATTTTAAAACATTATGTTCATTTTTGCACCCTCAAACACTTTATGGTAGCAAATGCTCCTCGGCCATAACTTCATTGCTAAAATTGCTCCTTTGCCCTTAAAATAATAATGGCTAAGCTACCTTTTCTCCTTAGCTTTTTCACTTGAATTGGTGATTTTCTTCTTGCTCTTTGGAACTCCTCTTTCAACTCTAAAGTCCTACACTTCATCATGATGCATTTAACATTAACCATAGATCACCATCAATGCATTAAAACACTTAGAATTCTCTTAAAACTTTGCTTGCATAGCTTGATGTTCTTGCTTGGGGAATTTTGTGTGACATAATTAAAACTTTGTGTTGAGAATTGATGTAGTTATGTAATTTTAAAGCTCTACATATGTGGTAGCTAAAGAGAGGTGAATACATACTTTAAATATAGGCTAATGCAAGTTTAATTATGAGCAAAAGAAGAAAACAAACAAGCATGCCTAAAGGAAGAAAAATGGAGATGATAAGGATGTATGGAAATGTAGCAAGTTTGGTCAAAACCCTAACTTTGGCTTGATGTAAAATATAGTAAATGAACTTCAAATGAGCTGAAATTTTACAGAAAAATCTTTCATGTTACAAGCTTTAAAACAAGCTAAAGAACACAGGATTTGGAGTTTTGTACGCGAAGATATAATTTTTCAAAATTTGAAGAAAATCCTGGAAAAACATGGGAAAATGGAAAATTACCAAATGGACAATGAATATTTGCGTAATAAACTATATCAATTGGGCAAGTTCCTAGAATTAGTTATAAGCTTCAGTTAGAAATCGGAACCACTCAATTTCAATTTTTCTGGAATTCTTATGAATTTTCAAAGTTGGGCCAAAATTCTGTGAATAGTGATGTGAATAGTAACCCCAAATTTGAAATTTTTATTTTCAATTCTTGGGTTACTCTAAGTCATTCAAGGCCTAATGGTGGTTCCAAATCAACATAGAATGAAGCTACGATGGTAAAATAACGAGTGTGATAGTTGTCAAGCCTTTGAAACGGATCAAAACAATTGTGATTTCCAATGATTGTACTATAGGGTGTAACTCCAGGGTTGTTCTCTGTGGAGCATTGTGTGCAATTTGTTAAATTAACTTATGATTATGTTTGCCTCTAGGTGTAAAAACCATTTTTGATTTCAAACTTGTTTTAACTTGAAATATGAAATAAACTTTCTTTTTGGGTTTTTGGATTTTGGGAAACTAAAACAGATTGAAAAATGTAGAAGTTGTTTGATGATGAATTCCTCTTGGAAAATGGTTCAAGCTATCATGGTTTGCAAAAATATAAGGTAGAGTAGTAGTTTCACACTAAGTTTAGTAATGAAAACCCCAACAACTCGCTGGGTCAGAAATTTCGTGTAATGAACTCCATTCCATGAAACCCTTCAAAAACACTTAGTGTGTGTAAAGAAATTACCAAGTGAAAAATCCAAATCAACACATTATTACCTCAAATATCAAGCACAACTAGGAAGATAAGAGAGAGCAACAAAGATTTCATTGAATAGGTAGAAATGAGAATTCACACTACCAAGTCAAACACAAAACAACTCAATACACAAATAATCCAAGTTTAGTACGGCCGTGACCAAGTATTTAAGTTCGAATCACTAGTCCTAACTCATAACCTAAGCAATACCATACATAAATACTGATTAAACAACTACTCCCCTTTTGAGCGCTTGAACTCAAGCTTTCTCCATCTCCAAGAGGAAGGAAGAGGTCTAGCTACTCATAGTAACCAGCTCCATACTCATAATAGAAGAATGATAATGCATAATGGTTTGGAAATAATGAATGAAGATGGTGTAGGGTTTGGTAGTGTATGAGAAGAGTAAGAGAGTAGAAAATGTAGAGAGAATTCAATCTGAGGTGTGGCTGCCTCCTCTCCTTATTCTCTGGTCAAAACTCACCCTAAAAAGGGTTTTTAACCATCTTGGGTCGGATGGAACGTGTGGGTCGGTCATTCTTTCCTTTTGCAGCCTGATCTAGTTACTGATTCATGATATTCATCATGGCAAACTTGTTGTTTTTCCGTGGTGAACCTCTCCAGAGAGTTCTGTTTGCATGCTCGATCATTGGCCGTGGTAAAAGGTTCTAGAACTGTCTCCTCACGTTCTTTGCCAGAGTTCTTGAAAAGAAATAGCAAAGATTTGAAGTATCTCTTTAACTCATGATTAGAATTAAACACAAATATATCATATTTCATGGCAATAGTACTTAAAGTTAACCTAATAACAACAAACAACTCTAGTTTCCAAATTAAGTTCAAGAAAGGTCATAATGGGCCAAAATTGCATCTAATGCTTTGGAAATTCAGACAAAAGAAGTGAAGAAATATGGTTCAATCAACTGGTCTAACTACTCTTATTAGCTCAGCCATGATGGGTATATCACATTTTACTTCACGAATCTCATCTTGATTGACAGAAGAATCTGAATACATGCTCACTTCTGGGGTGTGTGTGTTGTGTTCTTCATACTCAATATATAGTGATTATGTCACTTCTGTGCTTCTAGTATGAACACTTGGCTACTCATATTTATTCATGTCAAGGCATAAATAAATAAATACTTTTTTAAGCATAATCACAATTAATCAAGCAATTTTCACGCTTAAATCACAACACACAATTAACATATACAAGAACTACCACCAAACGTGACACTACCTAATTTTCCCTATAAGCTTCATATTAGATTACTAATGAACCACTATTGGTCCTTAGATAACTCAAATTGACCAAGGGAGAAAAAATTGAAAATTTTCAAAACGGGTTACTATTCATTTGGTCAATTTTCCAGATTTATAGCCCAATTTTGAAAAATCATAACTAATTCTAGAAAAATTGAAATTGAGTGGTTCCAATTTCTATATGAAGCTTATAAAGTGATCTATAGGGAAAAATACTCACTAGGTCAGATTCTTGACCAACTGATGCAATTTCATTCTTTTTCATTTTTCTGGCTTGTTTTTAGTCAAAAAGAATGAAACTCTCTCTCACTGTCTCAAAAATGCATGGAAACTTGCTTTCTTACTCAATTTTGCATGAGGATTCTAGAAATGTGGTTAGTTTTTGAAAAGTCATCCATCTGCATAAAAAAGGAGCTTCTATATCTTCTGGCCTGTTTTAGTAAAATGGAAATGGAACTCTCTCTGACTGACTCATAATTACATTGAACCTTTCTCTCTTGCTCAATTTTGCATGAGGATTCCTTAGATGTGATTAGTTTTTGAAAAGTCATAATTTGTTCAAAAAGGAGCCTCCGTGTCTTCTGACCTATTTTGGTCAAAAAGAATAAACTCTCTTTCACTGTCTCAAAATTGCATGGAAACTTGCTCCCTTGCTCAATTTTGCATGAAGATTCCAGAAATATGGTTAGCTTTGAAAAGTCATCCATTTGCATAAAAAAGGAGCTTCCGTATCTTCTGGCCTATTTTGGTTAAAAGAATGAAACTCTCTCATATTGTCTCAAAATTGCATGAAACCTTGCTCACTTACTCAATTTTGCATGATGATTCCTTAAATGTGGTTAGTTTTTAAAAAGTCATCCTTTTGCATAAAAATGGAGTCATGTGTCTCTAGCCGTTTTTGGTTAAAAAGAATGAAACTCTTGTTAGTATAGGATTTGATCAAGAGGGAGTGAATTGGTCACTTTTAAAAATTAAAACGAAATTACAAAAATTAAATAATGTCACCGAGGAAAGCAGAGAGAAGATTGAACACGAGTGATTTATCTTTCGGTCTACCTGACCTACATTGTAATATCCACCCTTTTCTGTAAATTGAAATAGAGGCCAAAACGATAGCTGTGAGATGAGATAAGGCCCAGAGAAAGAAAGTGCAAAATGGTCAATCTAGTCCTAAAGCTTTAAAATTACTAGGAATGTAAGCCAGGGACATAAATGTTATTAATATAAAGACCATGGGCAATATGGTTATTAGGCATAAAAGGCCAAACCAATAGTCAAAAGTTGAGTTTGAACATATAGTTGGAAAGTGCAGAAAAAGATGAAGGTGATGGACTGAATGTATTAAAGTTACCTTATTCTTGATGGATTAAATTCTTTTAGGAACTTCACAGTTAAGCGTGCTTGCCTTGGAGTAATGACAAGATGGGTGACCCCTGGGAATGACCCAAATGTCATTAAACAAAGAAATTAAGGCATAAAAGTTAAGGGCAATCTTGGAAATTTGAAAGATTAGAAAAAGCAAAGGTAATTTGGTAAATAAGAGAAAGTGTAAGGGTATTTTAGTCATTTAACAAAGTCAATGTCAAAAGTCAACAGTTGGCAAAAAAGTTCACAGATGCCCAATAGATAGAGCAGAACTCACTGATCACTGCTGTGGGTCCTGAAATTGCAAGCTACAACTTAGATTTCTGCCTATAAAATTTTGAAGAACAGAAAGCAGAAAATAATTATTTAAGGTATTAGGAGACCCCAATTACTTGAGTTCAGAATATGAAAAAATAAAGTGAATTTTGTAGTATTTTACAAAATTATTACTTGATATATTATAAAGGCGAATTCCCAGATTGAAAGGAAAAAGACCCGAAAACTCAGAAAATATAATCTTCATTAAAAATTAATTTAAGACAATGTGGAGGTCAAATTGAGGAACGGAAAAGGGCTAGTATCAGTAAAGATTATAGTAAGTTTTAATGCCCTAAAGCTAAATTAACTGTCGGTAGTACGTTTTTAGGGGTTTTGATAGGGTAACCTTGCTAAATTTGGACATTTTTTAGGGTTACTTTTGGAATTAGTATTTTACCATGTGAGTGAGTAAATCATGGAGATTATAAGAGGAAGAAAACATCTCTAGAAAATTAGAGAAAAATTTACAAGAGTAATGTTACATTTACCGGTAAAAAGTGTAATTGGTAGAAGTAACTGAATGGTAACTGGTTTGGTTAGTGTAACCAAATCCCAACCAGATTTTTAGACTCAATTATGATACCTTTATGACAACCAATTAGAAGTTAGCAAATGTCTAAGAGGTGGTTGAATTCTAGCCATTTGATTAAGTTGACATTTCAAGATTAAATCTCAACCATTCAAGCATTATCACAAGATTTAATAAACCAATTTTTAGTCTTCTTCTCCAAGCCGTTTTGCATGAAATCGGGCAGCCAAGAGGAGTTAGAAGAGCTGCCATTTTTGGCTTACGAAGAGAAGGAAAAGCTTCAAAAAATCACAAGGTAAGAGGACTTACCAACCAAACCTATACCTTTTCTTAATCCTTGCAACCTCCTCGACCATTTCCATGGATTAGTTTCTTGAATAAACCTTTCTTTTTCAAGATTGAAAGTTAGGGTTCCTGATGGTGAAAGTGAGAAAGAGAGGGATTTAGATGAAATAATTGGTTGCAAAACACTCCTTGCATGATAAGGAGTAGTTTAGTGTATGTTTTGTGATTGTTTGAGTTGTCTATGAAATTTGAGCTTGAAGTTAATGTTCACGCATCACTGTTTGGTACTGTTCATGAAGGAAAATGAATGATTTAGTGATGTCAATTATGGGAAAATGGTTTAGTATGGAGGTTATGCATGTATGTGAAGCTAGAAGTTGAAAACATACTTGTTGGAATTTTTCTATGATTTTCGTCAAGATTTGTGAAAGTGGGGAAGGAGCTCGATTTTGATGCTTCCATTGGGTTTAGAAGGAAAAATTGTGTAGGGTATAAGTGAGAAAAGGTTTTGGGAAGCATTGGAAATATTTTAAGCAAGTTTCCAACTTCAAGGAGTGTAAAAGTGCAAGAGGAGGATTATTGCGTTTTTGAAACTTTCATGGCTTGGCAATGGCTTGAAATTGATGGTTATAATGTTTTATTATATATAGGAAATTGAACCATCAAAGAGCCATCTTGGAAGGGTAGACAAGAGAGCTTTCCAAGTGAAGAACAAATTAAGAATCTAAGGCAGCAAAACCTTCTAACCTTAACAAACTTATTGTGAAAATCTTTATAAATTATGCATGACATGATTTATGATGATGTGAGTGTGAATTTGTGGTTTTGTGTGTTATGGCCATATGCATGTAAATGTATCATGTTTCAAATTTCATATTCACACTTATGTTTTCAAATTGTCATGCATATGTGTTAGTAAGTTTTGCTATTAGGATTTCTATGAAATATCATTCTTTCTACTAACCATTTTTAGGTGGAGGGTCCAACATGGATAAGGAAAAAGTAATTGATCCTTGAAGCAAGTTTTATGTTGCATTTTGTTGATGTTTGGTTATGTAAATTAAATGCAACATTTATTTAAAGATTTCATGTAGTTATGTATGATGAACCTCTACATGAGTGGAAGCTAATGTGATGGGAATGTATGTTTTAGATACCTATAAACGCATGTTAATTAAGAGTAAAAGAGGTAAAAAGGAAGGCATGCCTAAAAGGGAAGAATTAGAAATGGTAAATTTTCATGAAGTGTTAGCATGGTTGTTCAAAAACCCTAACTTTGGGCTGTCGTATGAGCTAAGATTTTACGGAAAAAAGGTTCACATTGCAAGTTTTAAAACGAGATAAAGAAAACTAAATTTGGAGTTTTGTACGAAAAGCTATGGTCATGCAATTTTGAAGAAAATAAAGAAAAAACCTGAAAAAAATGAAAAATGACCATATGAATAGTACATTTTCACAAAATAAACTGTATCAATTAAGAAAGTTTCTGACCCAATGAGTATTTGTCCCCTATAGAGGATCTTATAAGCTTCAAATAAAAATTGGAACTACTCAATTTTATTTTTCTAGAATTAGTTATGAATTTCAAAGTTGGGCCTAAAAAGGATGCATAGTAACCTCAAGAATTGAAATTCTCAATTTCATTTTCTTTGGTCATTCTAAGTTAACCAAGGCCTAAGAGTGGTTCAATATCAATATAAAATGAAGCTAAAAGGGGAAATTAAGGAGTGTTACATTTGGTGGTATCAGAGTAAAATTCTGGGCATAATTGTGCATTGATGTTGCATTATTATATATTGGTTGTGTATTGTGATTGTCATATGTTAAGTACATAATTGATTTGTGACTTATGCCTAAGTGAATGTTGATTCATTTATGTTTTGGAAAAAATGTATATGAGTAGCTAAGCATGAGTAAAAGATAGAAGCACATAAGTGACCAAACTATTTGACGTTGAGTATAAGGAATATGACGCACATACTCTAGAAATAAGTTAGTACTTAGAATCTTCAGTGAACTAGTATGGTTCACATGAGTACTACCCAAAACCAGTGAACCCGGTAGAGATGCCGGTGCCAGAGAAAGGGTTACCAGAAAAGAAGAGACTACGATGCGATGCATGACTAAAGCAACCACTGAAAGAACCTTTTATGATTGAGCCAGAGGGGTCAATCATATTAGTTGTAGAAGAGAATCTAGAAAAGTGAAGAGAGCCCCGAATATACTCCATCTGGATTAGGATGCAATACAATAGTCTCATCTCGAAGTTCAAGCAAGATGTAGAGACAACTTTGCAAGGGTGAGGTTTTTATCTGGTGTAAATCCAGAGGGCTAGAGCTGCTTTTGAACAGGATCAACTAGCTCTAAACACAACCAAAGATAAGGAAATGGTCATGGGCTGTGATGGCAACTATTGTAACCTTTGAGTTGTGGGAACGCACTTGAACAAATATTATAGGAATTCCTATTGTTGTTTTCTATTTTTGTTTAGAAAAAACTAGAGGCTTTTATGTATGAGTTGTTTCATGATAAATGAACATATCACTGCTTATATCATATTTGAGATATGAGAGTATATGAATTGTGCTATGGGGTAAATATGTTCAAAAGCATGATAGTTAAATTATTGGGTTAATATGGCTGCTATTGTTTATTTAAAGAAGTAGAAATCCAAGATGGTTAGGACGAGAAGAACTCATGGCAGGAGGGACCACTAGGTCAACCTCAAAGGGATGACCCTATGCAGCTAATTCTGCAACGTCTCACCAAACAAAATGAGATGATTGCTAAATTAAGAGTGAGACAGGATCACCAGGAGGCGGAGAGGAGAGTACTAGAGAGGTAGAGGTAGTTGCAGCCAGAACTGCTTAACAACAGCAACCACTGGTCTAACCCCCGATTCAGCTTCCACTTCAACCACCTATAGTAGGACCCATAGTGGGACAAGCTATTGAGCCTGATAGTGTCCAGCAGTGGATTACAAAATTTTATAAGCATGATCCCCTTACTTTTGAAGGAGCTATGGATGTACAAGTGGCTGAGAATTGGATTAATCGATTGGAGAAGATTTTTGAAGTGCTGGGCTATTCGTTGGAGGTTAAAGCCCAGTTAGCCATCTACAAATTAGAGGGAGAGGCTGATAGATTGTGGGTAAATACAGAACTGATTTTGTTGGCTCGAAATCACCCTGTTACTTGGGAAATTTTTCTTGAACAATTCCATGAGAAGTATTTCCCTAGGTTTGTACAGGATGAAAAGGAAGCTGAGTTCTTTATGTTGAGGCAAGGTGAAAATGAGCCTTTTAACGAATACTTAGCAAAGTATTTACAGTTATCCTAATAATCCACCTACTTGCAACATATTAATGATGAGTAGTGAAGTACAGAAAGAATGATTAGAGGATTGAGGCCTTCTATGAGGGAAAGAGTAGCACAGATGAGGCTGTCGCCATTTAATACTATAGTGGAAGTATGCAGAATTACAGAAAATAGCCAAAATCATTATAATCTGGCTAAAGCTTCAGGATTTGGAAGTACATTGGAAGTGAAGAAAGGAAAAAGGCCAATGTTTAAGAAGGGATTTAAGAAACAAGGCAATAATGGAGTTGGTCAATGAAACCTGACTGGTCAGCATGCAAAAGGTGCGGCCGTATTCATGGTAATGGGCCTTGCCCAGCAGGTCAAAAGGTTTGTTTCAAGTGCAGAAAACCTGGTCAACTTTTTCGCGTATGTACCCAGACATCTGTGGGGCTGATTGAGCTTTATTTGTATTAGTTTTCTACTGAATTTTCATAGTCTTAGGGTCAATTTTAGCCCATACATGACCCTTTTTGCTTAATTTGAGATTAGGAGTTGTTGAATTGGATTAGTATGATTTTGGGTACATATGCCATGAACAATAATGTTATTGTGCTTAAATTCCATCATGGGCAAATGATACTACCAATATTTACTATTTCATTTCAGGAATTTTGTATAAAAAGAAAGATGAAGCAGCTCTAGAGCATTTTACCGCGGCGCAATTGTAAGTTCGCTGCGGCTAAAGTTCAATCAGCATGCATGAACTCTTGGGAGAGGGTCGTCGCGGCGAATATCATGTAGTACCATATTTTTCTCCAGATGGAAAATAACCCGACCTAGCTTTAGAGATCCGACCCAGAGCGGTTGTATTATGCTATTTTAAGGTATTTTCGTGAGAAGATGCTGGGGAGGAGGCAGAGAAGAGAGAAATAGAGGCAGGCACACACATTTAATTTCCTATACACACACAAAAACCTACTCCTCCGTTTTCATCACCATCTATCCATTTATCATGTCTCAATCATCCATACGAAGCTCGATTCCATCATCCATGAGGAGCTGAGCATCTCCATCCTCTTGAAGATGAAGTGAGCCGGAGTTCGAAGTGCCAAAAGGGGAGTATTTGCTTTCAATCTGTATTTACATTATAGATTACTTGGATTGTGAGTTGGACTTTGTAATTTGTGTGTAAATGCTGGGTCTCGGTTGATCCAAACTTGGATTATTGTGTAGTAACTTGTTTTGTGATTGACAAAGTAGAATGGAGTTCATTTTCCTTATTCAATGAAATCTTGTTGTTCTCTTCTATCATCCTAGTTGTGCTTGGTTTTAGAGTCAATACTGTATGGAGTTGATTTTGTCACTTTGCGATTTCCGTACACACACTAAGTATGCTTAAAGGATTTTATGAAATGGAGTTCATTTCATGAGATTTCTGACCCAGTGAGTTGTTAGGGTTTTTTATTATAAAACATAGTACAAAAGTCGATGCTTTCCTTAATTCTTTGTGAACTATGATGGCATAACTTGTTTTCAAGATGAAACCACCATATCATATCATTTTCACCTTCAAATTTTCTTTACTCTCTCTCTTTCACCATAAAATACCAAAAAAAGTTTTATTTTGTAATTAGTTTAGGAACATAGCATAGTTTGATTTAAAAACCGATTGCATTTGCATCACAACCTAAAGATTAGTGGTACACAATAGTAGCTTCCGGAGAGAATGACCCTAGGGTTGTCACTGTACAATCCTTGGAAATCACAATTAATATTCCTGATCCATTTTCAAGGTACCAACAACCTAAGTTTACAATTTGTGGCTTAGTTGGATTAAGGGCCAAGATCGCAGAGTGCTGGTAGAGTATTTGCTATTACGCAGGAAGAAGTGTATAAGTCACCCAACATAATCCAAGGTACGATTGACATACATAATTACCTTATGCATATAAATTATTGATAAGGGTGCATGATGTAATATCCCAAATTCATAAACAGAAATAAAGGCCAAGCAGATGAACTACGAAATGATTTGAGTCCCATAGATAAGAAAAATAGAAAGCAAAATGCCTATATACAAGAAAAGATGATCGAATAAGTCCCTAGTCTTGAGGATTTTAAGTAGAAATGACTAAAAGGCAAAATGGTCATTTGGCCTAATAATAAGGGTAAAATGTCATTTTGAATAAAAAGGCATAGGACATAAAATATCATCAAATAATAAGGCCATTTTGATAATTTGGTCAAAAGTCAACAAAAAAGTCAAAGTCAACTCAAAAGTCAAAATTGACCAAAAAGTCAAAGTTGACTAAAAATATCAAAATTCAACCAAAGGTAAGGTTGGAAATAAGAAAGAGTAGAACAAGTGATGGCATTTTGGTAATTATGGTAAAAGTAGAAAAGGTAGTGGCATTTTTGGTAATTAAGAGGAAAGTAAGACAAGTAATTGCATTTTCGTTATTAAGGGATTTTGACGGTCCAGACGACCGAGATGTAATTATTTAAGGTAGCAGGAGTCCTCAAACGCCGGAGACCCAAACTAAGAAAAGTTTAGTTGGGTCATAAAGTATTTGATAAAATTATTACCCGGTATCCGGTGCGGGTAATTTCAAAGTACGGGGAACAACAGTGCCCGAAAGCACTGAAAAAGTATTTTCTTAGAAAATTAATTACGGAAAATCAGGGAAGAATTTGGAGGAATGGAAAAGGGCTGGAGTATTAGGGAAAATATAGAATTTTTCAATGCCCTCAAGTTAAATTGGCCGTCGGGTGCACATTTTACGGTGTTGCATGCAAATCGAGGAATCCTGACGAGTTATGAGGGAAACCCGGAGATGCTATGGGTTAGGACATGAAAACATCTAGGAAAGGAGGCCTAGGGAATGATGCCACATGAGAGAGAAAGTCTCTGGGAAAGTAAAAAGATAATAACCTGTATAAAGGGGACTTTACAGAAATGCATGCCATCGGATCAAGTAACTGGACAGGATTGATCTAGTCAGCCCAACTAAGCCATCAATGTGGTGGTTGAGAGTAATTATGACACCTTTTTAACCCTCCACATAAGCTTGACAAGTGGCACAATCTCATACTCAACCATCCATTTTGAAAGAGGCTTTTACATAAAGCGAATTTCCCTCTCTCCTCCCTCACTTGGCAGATTTTTCTCTTTTAGCAGATTTTTCTCCTCCTTCTCTCTAAAAATCAAGCCTCCCTCAAGCAAGAAAGAAGAGCTTCAAGCTTCCATAACTCTAGGTAAGGAGTTTTAGCAACAAAATCTTCCTCTTTTCTTGAGTCTTGCAACTTCTACTACCTTCTTCTTGGATTAGTTACTTGAATGAGCCTCTCTTTTGGAAGATGATAGCTAGGATTTCAAGAGTTGAATATGAAAAAGAGAAGGTTTTTAAAGTGGTAAAGGGTTGTAAGTTGCTCTTTGAGTAGTATGAATTTGTTGTTGGTTGTTTTGAGTTGTTGTAAAATTTTGGGAAGCTCAAGTTTATGGGGAGGTGCAGCCCAAATTTCTTTTGGTCTAAGGGAAGGTGTGTTTGAGTATATCCATGTTAAGAAAATGGGTTTTGGAAGCAAGGAAACACATGGTTTCATGAGCAAAGTTGAAAAACCCTTCCTTTCCTTATTTTTGTTGTTTTCGTCCAAGCTAAGGAAAAAATAGAAAGGTTGTGTTTTTGAGCATTTTGATGGTTCCATTGGCTTCAGAATGATGTTTTGTGTAGGGTAAAGCTAAAAGATAGATTTTTGAAGCTTTAAGGGCCATAAAAATCAAGCCTTGAACTTGTAGGACTCTTGAAAAACCTATGGAGGGTTTTATGCGTTTTTACAAGTTTTGTTGCATCTTGATGATGGCATATTTATATGGATGTTATGCCATGATTCTTAGGGTTTTAAGATGTCCAAAAGCATCCTTGGAAGAGATCCAAGAGCACTTTTGAAGTTTGGGTAAAAGAAAGCAAAGTAAAGGTAGCAAAACTACTAATCTCTTTTTATGTTTATGAAAATGAGTTGTGAATGTTACATGAACTTTATGATGATTAAAGTGCATGATTTGTGTATGAAATGTGACTTTTGTTCTATGGTCATATGCATATTAAAGTGAGGTTTGATGTATTACATGTTTAGATGTTCATACGCATGCCATAAAGTTATGTATGCACATTCACAATATCTGGCTTACTTGTAATAATTATAAAGCCTTTCAGTAGCTCAAGTACTTCTGGTACTATCTACTTTTTAATTCCTTTAGAAAATTAACCACAACTTATTCAATGTCTGCGTAACTCATTCGCATACTTAGTTGTCATAAGTTATAACCCAAAACATCCCTTTTGTATCATAATTGTACTTCAACTGTTCATACCATGTACTTGTATTTACCTCTATCATTAGAATCACTGGACATGATTTCATTATTATACCTATCCTGTCTCTTTGTTTTGTAACTCTTTTGAACTCTTGGATATTCTAATGTATGGAACTTTATCTCTGATAACATGTACTTTGTCTAACACACAATCATATCCTAGCTCACCAATAGCTTAGGATGTCTAATAATATTGAATATTATTGGATTACAAGAGATTCTTTCCTTGATCATTTCTTCTATCTCGTTTCCAGAGGGATAGTTCAGTCTCATCTAATAATTTCTGCCTCAAAGCAGACTTTAGAGGGATATAATATCTATTTTTGTACTTTATTATTCCCTTGGGAGTCTTATTGAACTCCCTGGCTCCCCTTTGACTTAACTAAGTCTCTATCCTAGGCAGATTCTATCTCAGTACTGCCTCTACTTTGGCGTAGTCAACTGCAACCCCTTCCTGAGAGATCACATGCTCTAGGAATTTTCACTTCTCTTACCGTCCTAGGCCGATTCCATCTCAGTACTTCCTTTACTTTGGTGTAGTCTGCAATAACTCCTTCCTGAGAGATCACCTATCCTATGAATTTCACCTTTGATAACTAGAACTTACTGAGCTTAGCATATAAATGTTTTCTTTCAAAACAGTTAATACAATTCTCATATGCCTTTCATATTCCTCTAAAGATCTGGAGTACACTATAACATCATCTATGAAGACTACGACAAACTGATCCAGGTATTGCCGAAATACACACTTCAAGTAGTTTATGAAAACTACAGGGGCATTCGTCACACTAAACAGCATCACTAGAAATTCATAGTGTCCATATCTAGTGTGGAAATCGGTCTTGAAATTATCCCCAGCTTTAACTCGGAGTTGGTGATAGCCTGATATAAGATCTATCTTGTAAAATACTTTGGTACCACTTAACTAGTCAACAAGTCATCAATAGGGGGAAGCATATACTTATTCTTTACAGTCACCATATTCAATTCATGGTAGTATATACACAATCTAAGACTCCCGTCTTTCATTTTCACAAAGAGAACTGGGGCTTCCCAGCATGAAACACTGGGTCTAGTAAATCCCTTCTCTAGAAGCTCTTCTATCTGTTCCTTTAGCGCTTTCAACTCATTTGGAAGCATTTTGTACGGAGTCTTTAATATAGGGTTTGTTCCTGGTACTAAATCAATAGCGAATTCCACCTCTCTCTCTCTGAAGCCAGTTCGCTGATCTCTTTTGGAAATACTTCTAGGAACTCTTTGACTACTGGAATATCACTAAGGGATTCTTTAACTTCAACCTCAATTGACATCCCCACTGCGTCTTCTGCGGCTAATCAAGCTCAAAGGCCTATCTGGCCCTTTCTATTTGATTAAATAAAATCTTCATCCTTGAAGAGAAATGTAGTTATGTAGTTCACTGGTATTCAATTTTAGGATGCACAAGGCAAAATCAATTTGTGGTGTTTGGGTTTCTCGTAAGCAATCTCCTTTAGACAAACTCTATAGTTTAAATTTTGATCTTATGGTTGCCTTTGCATCTCGCTTGAACCTCGAGATGATACTATCATAATAGATCCTGATCCAGATGAAGTGTATCTGGGGTTCTCTTCCATTTCTGGATCCTTTTCGTCTATTGGGAGCTCTTCCTTGGTACCGAAATCTCTACCGGGCTTACAGGTTCTAGACAATATGATCCAGTTCATTATCTCTCTGGCCCATCTAGATTGTTAGAATAGGATTTGACCAAGAGGGGGGTGAATTGGTCTAAAAAAATCAAGCACTTTGAAATCACAAAACCAGAAATAAAGTCACCGAGAAATGAGCAAGATGATGAACACAGAGATTTATCCTAGTTTGATCTTCTTGACCTACATCCAGTCCTCAGAGCACCTCCGATATTTCCAAATTCACTGTCAGCAAGAAATTGTGGCTTTACAAGCCTGTACAATTTGGGAAATCACTCCCCCTTTCACTTCTCACTAAAACAGAGTCACTCACTCTCTGTTTCTATCTCACTTTCAGCCCACTTTACTTAAGGTCCCTTCCTTGAGTTTCTTGCAAGTTTACAGAGTATTTTTGCCACAGAGATCTCTCTCAAAAGAGTAGATGGCTAATAATGAAGCTCAGAAAAAATTAATGAAGAAATACATAGAATGTAGTAAATGCAGCTTTGAATGCTCAGGATATTCGTTGTTGTTATTTTTTTGTATTGAATGCTGATCCTTTTATAGTTGAAAAGATCTTAAGTGTCTGTTAGACTCCATTGAATAGTTGTTACTCTCACCATCGACCATTTGGCTTCTTCATTAATGGCATTAAATGCTACTGAGTCAGATGAGGTCGAATGTTGCAGAAGAACGTTAAAGTCTCCGAGCCTCGAACCGTGCCTGTGCTTCTTTCCTCATTTAATGTTTCAAACTTCTGCATTTATGAGAGCAGTTAGAATTCAAAAATGTCATTACACAAATAAGGAAAGTAGGTGTGTGACACCTCTTATTTATCCCTCTTAGCTTCCATTATAATGCTTTGGAACCAATTCATGGCCTCAAGTAACTTAAATTGTCAAAAGAGACTAAATTGAAAACTTTCATTTTTAAGAAAGTTACTATTCACAGTTTTTAAGGCCAACTATGAAAATTCATAACTAATTATAGAAAAATCAAAATTGAGTGGTTCCAACTTTTATTTGAAGCTTACAAATTCCTTTATGAGGGAAAAATACTCATTTGGAAAGTAACTGGCCCAATTGGTACATATTTTCTCATGAAAATGTACTGTTCATATGGTAATTTTTCATTTTCCGAGGATTTTCTGTGATTTTCCATCAAATTTGGACAGTCATAACTTTCTGTACAAAATTCCAATTTCATTGATATTTAGCTTGTTTTAAACCTTGCAATGTGAACTATTTTTCCACAAACTTTCAACTCATTTGAAGTTCATTTACTCTATTTTCTGACAGGGAAAATTAGGGGAAATGGCCAACTTTACTTCCAGCACTCAGTCAAATTTCAGCTCTACTTAACTTCATAAATAATCATTCTGGTTTCTAAACCTTTCTTAACCATATTAATCTATATAATTAGGCATTCGTAAAGCATACATTAGTTATCACAAGTCCATGATACATAAACAAGTTACATTACATTACAAACTTCAAATGTAGTAACATAAGTTTATAATAAAGTCCAAAACAATGCACATTAAACTTCGCTTCATGAATCAACCACTTCCTCCTTACCCTTGAGTGTGCTTCCACCTAAAAATGGTTAGTGGGGGAGGATGAGATTTTTGGAAATCCCAGTAGCAAAACTTTCTAAACACATTATAAAATTGCATGACATCTTTCAATATAATTATGAATTCATAAAAGTGCAACATGTAACAATAAAATGCATATGGCCATAGCATACAAAAGAACATATTCACACTTTCAATCATCACAAATTTTCAATACAAGTCATGCATAATTCATACACATTTTCAAAGCAATTAAGCTTAGGGTTAGAAGGTCTTGCTACCTTTAGCTCTTAATTTCTCCTTAACTTGGATGCTTTCGTGATCAATTGAGAAACCGATTCCTTTCACCAAACACTTGCCTACATAATCAACAACATTGTGGCCATTAATCTTACGCCATTTCCAAAACAAAAACCAAAGTAAACTCCCTTGAATCAACTCTTGAACTTTAAGAACCTTAGAAACCCTAACTTGTCACTAATGTCTTCTAGGGTTTCCACAAACTTGTGACCACTTTTACCCTACACAAAAACTCATTTTGGACTCATTGGAAGCATCAAAATCATCAAAAGAAACTTCCTTCCCCTTAAACCAGCACAGGCTGAGAGGTTTCCCCAAAATACCTTAACATGTGTTTTTCAACTTTCATCATTTATAACACTTGATTCTTGTTTCCAAATCCATATTCAAGCATGGTATAACTTGTTTTTAGCTCTCCTATATCAAATGGAAAATTGGGCAGCACCTCCCCTAAAACTTCAAGATTTCCCAAATTTACAAAATCACAAAACAAACTCAAACAACCACAATATACATACCAAAACACTCCTTACAACACAAGGAGGCTTTTACCACCAATCAATGGTTCTAAATTCCTCTCTTTCTCACTTTCCTCTCAAGAACCCTAGGTATTCAAACTTGAGAAAGAGAGCCCAAATCAGAATTTCAATCCATGGAAGTTGTAGAGGAAGTTGAGAGGAAGAATTTGATATATAGCATAAGGTGGCAACTCCTCTTACCTTGGATTTTTGGAAGCTTGTTCTCCTCTTCCATGGAGGAAAATGGCATGCTCTTCTCTCCCTATTTGCTGCTGGATAAGTCGGCCAAATGGTGGTGGAAGAGAAGGATAAATCATATTTATAAACTCCCATTAAAAGAATTAAGGGCTAGGATGCATTCTTAGTAAGGAGGTTAATCTAAGGGCTAGGATTTAGCCACACCTCCACCATTTGTTTCCTCCTTATTGGCTAGTCAAAAATGTCATGATAAACCAAATTCCATTCGAATATTTCTACCGATTACACTTTTTACCGGTAAACTTAACTTTATTCTGGTAAATCTTTTTCTACTTTTCTGGAGATGTTTTCTTCCTCATTTAATCTCCATTTTCCCTCTTAAATATATTAAAATCATCATCCTCAAAATGTTCCTTAATCAAATCAAAATTAACAGGATTCCTTTATCCTGTCCAAAACTCCTGAAAACGAGCAATTTTTAGAATAAATCATTTTTAGGGCCTTATAATTTTCTTCATTTTTCATTGATATTTTAGCCCTTCTCTTTTCCCCAAAATGCCTTCTAAATGTCCCAAATTAATTTTTGCAATAAATTATATTTTTTGGGATTTTTTGGGCTTTTTCCTCATTTTCAGGAAAATCGTCTTAATCGTACTTTGGGTAATAATTTTGTAAAATACTATAAAATTCACTGCATTTTTCTAGACTCTGGATTTTGGTCTTAGGGAACTCCTTATAATTTAAATAAATATTTCCAACCTTAAATCTTTAAAATTTCATAATTCCTTATCCTGGCCGAATTTCAACAATCGGTTGAATTTCTAGTAATCAGGGAGTTCTGCTCTATTTTTTGGGTATCTGTGACTTTTCTGATTTTTTGGTCAATTGTTTGACTTTTTGATTTTGACTTTGTCAAATGACCAAAATGCCCTTCTACTTTCTCTTAATGATCAAAATGCCCTTTCATAGTCTAACTTTTCATAATTTCCCATTTTGCCATTAACCTTTTGGCCCTTGATCTTTTGGTTTTTGATTACTAGGGCAACTTCCCAGGAGGTCACCCATCTTTTCTCCAGGGTGAGCACGCTTAACTTTAAAGTTCCTACCGACTTCCATCCACCGGGCCAAATTTGATTCTGCGACTTCCGGCCCAACAGCGTCAACTTTTTCCGTACTTTCTATCAGTAGCCTCTAACTTGACTTTGGACTACTAGTTTAGCCATTTTTATCCAATGACCATACTACCCTTGGTCTTTCTACTTAATGACATTTATGTCCCTGACTTATATTCTTAGAAATCTCAAAACCTTAGGACTAATTTGACCAGTGTCTCTTAATTCCACTGACATCTCCTTTTTCTGTACTTTTATTTCTGGGCCTTGTCTTATCTTATAACTATCGATTTGACCTCTATGTCAGTTTACAGAAAAAGGTGGATATTACACCTTCTCCTTCTTCAACGCTGCTACTTCCTTCACCATCACATCCATAACTTCAACCACCCCATTATATTTTTACACGATCAAAAAATAATATTCACAAACCTAAATCATTTGATGATGGTACTATCCTCTACCCACCACCTCATGCTTATCATACTCACCTTACTTCTAGTGCAGGGGCCCAACCCGCCAGCCCGCCATCTTCAACCCGCGGGTTGGAAAACCAGTCCGTCTAACCCGTTTTTTATTTTTTTTAAAAAATATATGTTTTATGTATTTTTTTTACTTTTTTTTCATCCCAATATTTTTTACAAAGAAAAAAGCAATATTAAATTTTATTTTTAGAAAATTATTGAACACTTATTGATAGAATTTGAAAGAAAATAGCATAAATATGCAATCTTATAGGAAAAATTGGGTAAAAATGAAAAAAGAATTTATTTTTTTATTTTTTTAAAAAAATAAAAAATTGGCGGGTTGGGGGTTTCCAGCCTGCACCTGGCGAGCTAGTGGCGAGTTGGCCCGCCCAGCCCAACAACCCGCGTGGGTTGCGGGTTGACCCCCTTTACCGGTACTACTTACTTCTACCATTCGCAAATTAGTTTCTGTTGTTCTTTAACTACCCTTCTCTTCTCTCTACTAACACTTGGTAGCTTGTTCCCCCAAATTCCCACCAAAATGTTGTTGGCTGTAAATGGATCTTTAAACTCAAATACAAATGGTAAAACTAGTAACAATCAGATTAATTCTTTCTCTGGCTATCTCACGTGGATGGTGATTGAAGCAAATAGATATTCAAAATGCATTTCTTGGTGGGTTTTTATTTGAGGGTGTCATATGATACAACCACTGGGGTTTGTTCACCCTGATTTCCCACACTGTATGTAAAATGAAGTGTGCTATATATGCATAGGCGGGTCTACATTGATCCAGATGGGTTTATCCACACCCCATAATTTCCAAAAAAATTAGATATATATTAGTACTATATAATTTATTTTGCTTATTTGCTAATTTTGAACCCATTAAATTTTTGCTCAAATTCTTCTAAAAACATATTAAGTATAAGTCTCATTTATCTTAAACCCACTATTAAAAAATAGTTTGCACCTTCTAAATCAGGATCCTGGATCCGCCACTGTATATATGGGTTAAAACAAGCACCTCGAGCATAGTTTGCTCAACTCGGTTCTTGCCTTCACCAACCGGACTTTCTTTCATCTAATTCTAATCCTTCTCTCTTTAGCCATTACTTATTTAGAACTTGTGTTCTTATCTATGTTAATGATATTATTGTGACTCGTTCATTAGAATTAGCTGTTCAAAATGTTATTCAGGCACTTGGGGATTCATTTCCTTTAAAATGTATAAAGTGTTTTTTTTATTTTTTTAAATGTTAATATTGTTATTGTCATTTAACAGTCATATTTTTTTTCATAATTTAACATATAAAATAAACTTATACATCATCATGTTATGTCAACATTTTTTTGTACAGTTTGCATTTTAATTTGTTAAATTAGTATTTATCATGAAATGAAACTATAAAGATTAAAACACTACAAAATATACTTTGTAAATTTAAAATTAAATAATTGAATGTATACTTTAATAAAAACATGAGTTCCCGAAGATTCCCGGAACCATTGCGTGTAATAGTTAATTGTGCAATAATAATTAGTGTCTGACGCGTAAAGTAATTCAACCGAGATCCAGCATGCTTAGTGGCGCAACACGTAATCCACGGTCACTGCTCTTTTTTATTATGCAATAGAATCTTCCAATCCCAAGTGAAAAATTTAAAAATAAGGAAAAATTAGTTTTTTTATTAATCCAATTATAATTCAATTCTTAAATTTTAACATAATGCAACTCAATTTTTATAATTTTGATTTGACCGTAACTCAATATTTAACATTGATTTACTGTAACTCAACTTCTATAATTTTAACTATTTTATAATTTCTATATTAAATTTTTATTATACATGTAATATATTTTCTAAAATATAAAGAATAAATTATAAACTAGTTAAAATTATAGATGTTGAATTGTACCAAGTTAAAAATCTCGGAATGATTTTCAATATGATCAAACATTAAAGAACAAAAAGATTAATTTTTTTTAAAAAAAATAGAAACTAGAATCTTCCATCCTACCTTAACCCCTCCTTTGGTAGCATGCAACCCAAGTCATGGAAATGGAATTGGGGTGAGAAGTGGGATAATGGACTATTTGTAGCCTTGAATTCAATTCTAGTTCCAACCCCATTTCACCAAATTGTTGGAACTGGGTTTCTCATAAGCAGCTGAGAATTGAGTGGATTCCCTGGAATCCATCTTTTTTAGACTATTATACTCCTGATAATTTAACATATTGCCATTTTTGTCACCTTCCATCTTCAACTCCGGCGATCTCATCCCCCACCTGATTGACTTTGATGACCTGTCACCCACCTAATACAACTCCGGCGAGATCACCTCCAGGCACCATTGCGACAGTGGCAAGGAATCTGAGAGCATCGAAGGCACAAGTGCTCCATTGAAGGCCTTAGATCTGAGAGCATCGATGTCTCCGGCTCCGTCAAAGACTTCAGATCTGAGAGAGCATCGATGCCTTGGGCTCCGTCCTTCTCTTCGTTGTTTCTCTTCATCCTTCTCTTCGTTGCTTCTCGATAATAGATCTGAGAGAGCGTTGATGGCCGATGCATATGGAAGGTGATGGTAGATGATGGACGGCGGCGAAGGTGATGGAGGAAGGAGTACAGACAACGGCAAAGGCGATGGTGGATGACAGATGGCGGCGACGGACATGGATGACAGACAGAGGTGATGGAAGTGAAATTTTTTTATAGAGGGTATATTAGTCTTTTTGCATTATAATATAAATATTAAATTAAAATAATACCCTTACTACTTTCAGCATACCAAACAAACTTTTAATCTCACTTCCATGTTCAGTTCCACTTCCACTTCCAATTCCATCCAAACTAATTCTGCGTACCAAAAGGGGCATAAATGCACAAGTTACTAAACTTAGTTAAAAAGTCCCTGCGTAACACACTTTTACGCATTGCGAAGATGATTTATAAACTTGTAATACACGCTTAATGTAAAATATAACTTGCTTATTTGAAAAAGTTTATTTATTCCCCATAAGCACGTTCAATAATGTTTTTTTTCGTAAAATGAGATAATCTCCTCCACATATTTACTTCGACTTACGTAAAAACACTTCTATACCGCGTTCATAAACAGACCCAATATACAACCTCTTGTAGACAATATAACTCATTTAAACTAATAAACAACAGTTAAAAGTCAATGTTAATTCATTTAATATGAGATTAATTAAAATATTTTTTTCACTTTTACACTTACTAAATAATGTGGACTAAATGAATATCAATTGCCAAAACTAAAAATGAGAATTAATTGCTGGGGTAGAATTAAAATTTAACTATCAATTATTTTGCAAGTGACTTATACTTTAGAGTTTGAACTAAGCCATTTAAGTTACCTATATTGTGAAGTGGAGGAGCATAACAAGTTGTTAAGTGAATAGTTTGCATCAACAAATGAATGTTAGTTAAGTCATTTAACATGCTTACAGTAATAAAATTTACCTATTTTTACCCTAATTAAGGAATTTAAATTTGAAATATATATTTATCATAAGTCATTTTCCTAAATTTTTTACCCTAATAAAAAATTGGAACAGTCCTTAATAATTAACAAAAAATAGTGGAAATATATTATATATAAGTGTTAAATTAACAACTGACATAAAAAAAATCAAATAAGGAAAAACCATTTATACATAAATACCTTCTCCAAAATTTTGAATTTGCTTCATGTGGATTTTTATTTTTTAATAAAATATTTTAATTAAATATTTAATGTTAACAACTTTCACTCTATCTAAGACTTAACAGAGTGAAGTTAAAGGATTTAATTGATAGAAAAAAAACACATTGTTACTAAATTTAAAATTGAGGGAAAATATATCTACCTGTAAAATAGTTTCCTTATTTATTTATATTTATTGGCCAATAAATATACATGCATATATTAAACTTGGATAAATATGCATACAAGTACTCTGGAAATCCACGTCACTGGTCTTTTGCTTTTCTCCGTATAAATATTCAGGAACTACCATAAGCATAAAAATTAGATGATTAATTATATAAATTTAAAAAAGAAAGTTTAATCAATTATTTATATAGAAAGCACGTTACTTTTCTTAAACTATTACTAAATGAAAACCATTCTTATTAAATCTTTCTTTTAGTTTTAATATTATCTCTTAACCCATTTCAATATTTAGATCGAATGGAGTATTATACAACAAATGCTTAACATTTTAATTTCTGAAGGCCATGAAATCAGACAAGTGAAAATGATAGGAGGAAAAGAGAACGGTGAATTAGTGTGATGTTCAAATGTGAACCTTATTATAGGGCTATCTTAACACACAAATTAAAGATTTTCATAGTCTACTTTTATTACTTTATTCCGATCTGGAAGAGTGTTTAAGCTTCTCAAACATATTTTTAATTGTTTTTCCGTAAATCGAAATAATCTCATTTGTTTATTTACATCGTAGATTGTAAAAGTATTTTTCCACCATTTTTTAAAGAGGCACTTTATTCACATGCAATAAACATAAGTTATTGTGGTTAACATAATGTGAAGTTTTTATGTATACCCATTTTAAAATACGAGTTTACATAAATTGAGATAAATATATGAAAACCGGAGTTAAAAAAGCGTTGACAAAACCGTCAACACTCACGCGTCTCCATCACAATTGCGAAATGTGAACACGTTACAGAATTTCTGGCGTTCTCCTCTCATGATTCAAGTGGCCTCCTTTTCATAGGCTTATATGTTATTTATTCAAGTTCTCTTCAATCGTCAGTCTCTCCTCGTCTTGACGGTTCAGTCATGATGACAAAGGTCGTTCTGGTCACTGGTGGAGCCGGTTACATTGGTTCCCATACCGTTCTTCAGCTCTTGCTCGATGGTTTTATCGTCGTCGTCGTCGTCGTCGTCGACAATCTTAATAATTCTTTTGAGATTGCTTTGCACAGAGTCAGGGAACTCGCCGGCGAATTCGGGAATAATCTTTCCGTTCACAAGGTCCTCACCGTCACCTATAACTTCCGATCGATTTCATTGCATGTGCTTCTAAGCATCACAGTTTTAATGTTGCTGGTTGTGTTTTTTTTTGGGTTCTGAAAGCTAGTAATTGCAATATTCATTATTCATTTAGTTTTATTTACCAATTCTTCCTTTGTTGTTTTAATCTCTCACGTTTAGTTTCAATTTACCTTCATTGAACATTCTTTTAATCTCAACCTAAGATAGCTATTGGCGCTAAACTCAGTGTTTTGGCACATAATGCGACGCCGACATGCTAAATTTATGCGTATTTCCAAATTATTTTCTCATGTTTCCTTTCAGGCTGGCAATTAATCAAGTCGGTGGCCCAGTTTTTTATGGGAAATAAGTAGGAATAAAGTGAGGCTTATTTTCTTGTTCGATCAAATCTCTTCTATTTTACTACTGTTGAGCAGAATTCTTTGTTATGGTTACCTTTTTATATCCGAAGTGCTTGCTTCGCTTGCCCAGTTGCCCTGTTCGGACTCAGGGTTGACTGATGCTTGCTGCTTCAGTTGGAGACTTTGGTTCAGATGTGAGTATGAGTGTACATGCGTACATGCATATATACACATACTCCCTTTGATCATTATTATAAGGCACCAGCTAAAACAATTTTTGATCCTACTATAAAAAAGTCACCAACTAACTCATTAATTACTATTTTCCCATTTTATCTTTGTCATTAATTGTGGTCTAGTGTTTTTTGAGTAGTCTCCTCGAAAACCACATAAGAGGGGTAAATTTGGAAAAACATGTTAATTTAGGACAAATTTAATGACTTAGCTATCATTCTTGAAATGTGAGAATTTGTAGTTGGTGCCCTTGCATACGAACACAAAAACAGACACATACATACATGAAGTTTAAGTTATCAGTACTGCTATTTTCTGGGAAAGCAAATCCACTGTGCATGTACTGGTTTGAACTTTCAACTATTCTTTGTTGGTGTTGTACTCTGGTACCAAATTTCTGCTGAAAATGAAAAGAAAAAAGAAGAATAAGTTACGAAGTTCTTCAATTAATTTATGTTGCATCTTGATTTCTAAACTCTTAACAATTGCAGCATAATTACATTTCATGACTTTGTGATGACCTATTGCTTACATTATAAGTTGTCTACTACAGGTAGACCTGCGGGACAGAGCTGCCCTTGAAGAAATTTTTGCTCCCACACAGTGCGTGTTACAGCAAAACGTTTTGTTTTAATGAAAAATTGCAACGTCCGTGGTTTCTTATTGTTATATCTCATCAAATTATCTAAAATCTGTTTCTGATCTCTCTCCTAAATGCAGATTTGATGCTGTCATTCATTTTGCTGGATTAAAAGCAGTAGGTGAAAGTGGTCAAAAGCCATTACTTTATTATAACAACAACTTGATTGGGACAATCACCCTCTTGGAAGTCATGACTGCCCATGGATGCAAAAAGGTAACCTTGTTTATTTCTTCTTCTTCCTTTCTTTTCTTGGTCATGTATAGGCTTCTATTTCATATATAACATGGACGGAATGTCATCAATGTTGTCAGAATTTATGAATCATTATTGTTCAATAATCTTCTTTGAAAATGTGCTAAATTTTAAAGGTTTTCGTCTTTCTACATGTTGAAGTTCCTTAAAATATTGTTGGCAAATATATTTAGTTCTGGTGCTTGAGCCCAGCAGCTATGATTACAAAAGACTAGAGGAATATTGTTATTGTTATATTATATTGTTGTTTTCATGTTTCCAAAAAATAGCTATTTCATCCTCAGTGTCAAGGAGATAAAATAGAAGCCTTGTTGAACTATTTTAAAATGAAGTCTTCATGTTTGTTTTTTAAGTCCCTCTGATAGTATTGCTAGCTTGAGGTATTCTAAGTATATCCCTCTGATAGTATTGCTAGCTTGAGGTAGCTTCTAAGTATAATTAATGTTATATAGTCTCAGTGCTTCATTTTGCTATTTTTGACTAACCTATTTTTTTGCATGATTTCAGCTTGTGTTCTCATCTTCAGCAACTGTATATGGTTGGTCCGAGGAGGTTCCATGTACAGAAGAGTCCCCACTCTCTGCATTGAACCCATATGGACGAACCAAGATACAAATAGAAAGCTGTTGCCTGTATTTTTGCTGGAAAATGAATTTGGGGTGAAGAAAACTTAAAATGTAAATAGCTTTAATATGAAAATTCTGTGGTATTGACCATGAATGCTTGGCCTTGCACACGACCTCTATGATTTGTTGAATATCAGTGGCACTGAGAGTAATTGGAATCTTGTATTGATGTCTGAAAGGCTTTCTGTTTCAGCTTGCCATTGAGGAAATTTGTCGTGATATCTACCGGGCAGATCCAGAGTGGAAAATAATATTGTTGAGATACTTCAATCCAGTTGGTGCTCATCCCAGTGGTTACATTGGTGAGGATCCTCATGGAATTCCGAATAATCTCATGCCATTTGTTCAACAAGTAGCAGTTGGCAGACGCCCTGCACTGACGGTGTTCGGAAATGATTATAATACAGTTGACGGCACCGGGGTATGTTCTTTCGAATTTAAGACTTGCAACGTCGCCGTGAAAAGTTTCAAAGTTTTACTAATAGAGAAGTCTACCAACTGTTTTATTTTGGATTGGAATACTTCTGACGCATGTGCTGGCTCATATGTTGTTTGAATCCTAAACTAAAACACATTGCAGTTGGATCTTTTATTTCTCACAACTCCACCCACTTGACTTCCCTTGAGGGTATTTCTGATTTGAAAAATAAATAAATCTTCCCTCACTGGACTTGAATGTTCCGTGCTCTCTTCCTGCTATTGACCTCTATTGAGCCCACATGGCATATTTCTCTTTATTTAAGATTTACCTTTCATTTCTCCACAATGGGTCTAACTCAATGTCCTTGTTAGGTGCGTGATTATATTCATATTGTTGATTTAGCAGATGGACATGTTGCTGCATTGCGTACACTTGATGATCCTAATATAGGTATTCCTATAATTTATCATCATTTTCTTGTTTACTTGTTATTTCTGCTTATTGGTTCTGTGAATTTTCTGTGATGGCTAGAGGTGTCTTTTGTGCTTTTTATTTCTCTTGTATTTTTTGGATTGTGCTATTATTATAAATATTTCTTTTGTTAGAATTTGAATCTGTATTAATTTCATTGTGTGTGTGTGTGTAGGATGTGATGTGTATAATTTAGGAACAGGAAAGGGGATAGTCTTAGAGATGGTTAAAGCTTTCGAGAAGGTCTCCGGAAAGGTAGTATTTACGGTCCAGTCAACATAACCATATTTTTTGCTGCAAAATTTGTTTCCTACTCCTAAATGTAAGACTTATTTACCTAATTTGATTATATTAATTATTAAGGAGGTTTAGTTGATATGATATGTTTTTTCTAAAACACTTTAATCTTCTTCCTTAATCCCCAAAAAACAATTGATTATTGTTGGAGCATCGATATGGCTAATTTTGGAAAACAAAATTGATAAAAATTAGAAATAAGAGCTACTTTTAGGGCCAATATTGTTGTTTGAAAATTTTAAAAGACGAACATTCTAATCATCTTTAAAATGCTTAGTTATCTAATAAATTTGGAGTTTGTTGTTGGAGCACTGCGATGATATTCCTTTTTAAGAATTTGTAATACTAGGCTGAATTGATTTCTGTTTTTATGTAAAACTCGTGATCGTAGCGTAGAACATGTAGTTAGAAAGGATGTAAGAAAATAGAAGGCACATTAAGAAGATAGAAGGTAGTTATTTAGGATGTCCCACCAGTGCCCTAGGAACTTCGAGAAAAATGCATTGGGAGGAGAATTGTTTTCCTTTCCAAATCCCAACGTAATAGGCTAAACTATACCTGGAGTCGGTGGGCTGTTTTGTAATTGTGTTATATCGTATCGATTTGTTGAACTACTTTATTTTAATTTACAGAAAATTCCACTTGTGATGGCTGGCCGGAGACCTGCTGAAATTGTTTATGCATCAACCGAAAAAGCAGAAAGAGAAATCAAGTGGAAGTGAGTGTTATCTACTTTGAATGGTTCAGATATTGGCCTGGAATTCCTTTTTGTTTTGTGTGTTATTTTTTAACCATCCGATTAATCTAGTACTATTCCAACATAAGAATATTATTGCACAGTCAAGATCTCCTGCACAGTGTCAAAAACTGGAATTTGTTGTTTCATCTGTTCCCATAAATTCTGTGGTGGACTTATTTTCTATTTCTCACATATTTATCTTCCTTGCAGGGCGAAATATAGCATTGAAGATATGTGCCGTGATCTGTGGAATTGGGCGAGCAAAAACCCTTACGGCTATCAATCACAGGATTATATTCCTCCAAGCAATGCTAATTGTGAAGTATAGCTGATCTCTAGGATTTTAGAATAATAGTTAAAGGTGTTCGCTGTACAGATTATATACACTAGTTGTTGCCTTTTGCCCTAGTGGCAAAGTAATCCCTATGCAAGGGAGGTGGTAGGTTTTATCCTCTGTAGGGCTTGTTTCGTCCACTTCGTAGCTGTAAAAAAGGGAATTATTTGTACGAGGGACCTTGTCATATACATCTAATTATCCGTTTGGTTTAACTACATGAAAGATAATTAATTACATGTAATCTTGCTGCAATTCTATTGATTGCATTGTTTGCTTGGTATAGTAATGTATTTGAATGTAATTTTGATTACAATGGATTACATCAAATAAGGTAATCCTCATTACATGGTATTAACTATGCAATTTGGGTTATAGCTTCTATGAATTAACATGGTACTTGTATCTTTTTATAAATCACTATTTAAACATTTATTTCATTTATTTTTAGTATTGACAAAATTAAAAAGTTTGTTTCACTTTTTTTTTTAATTTTATGGATAAAATGTGAATTTCATTTCATGATTTTTTTAATAACATACCTATCAAATGCTATGTAATAATCTTTTGATTATATTATGTTCCCATCCATTACATCCCATTGCATTCTCGTAAACTCCATGAACCAAATGGACTACTAATGTTGCTCCCTGGTTTGGACGAGGAAGCAATAATCATTAAAGTAGGTCTTGTGAATCATGATCTTAACCACAATAATCCCATATAGAATGCAATCAATGTACGTTTTGGTAATGGTAAAATCGTCAAATTTTCATCCTTGTCATTCGAAGTCTAAAGAATAAAACGAACGAAAAGGAAAGGAAATGAAGGTCAAAAGAGCTAATTTTGGAAAATGTAGAAAATTTAGGAAACACAATGTTATTTTGAAAATTCAAGGATCTAAGAGCTTTTTTAAAAATGGGACTAAAGTGGGAATTTCAAAAATTGAGGGATCGAATTGCCATTTGTGGAATTCAAAGGTATTTTGGTAAATATGAGAAACTCTAAGAGTATTTTGGTTAAAGTTTGACCAAAATATCAAAAAAATTTGTAGGACACCAACATATAGAGAAAAATTCATTGATCAGCGTCTGAGACCTAGTTTAAGTTAAAATGACAAATAACTTTTACAAGAATTTTAAAAGTTATTTAATTTTGTCACTCTCAAAAAAAAAAAAAGAAGAAGAAGAAAAGAGAAAGGAACAATAAAGAGAGAAATGTTTGACAAGGTTAATATATATGCCTAATACTCTCTTTTTAATGCATGTATTACAAAAGCATTGACTTTGTGTAGTTTTCTTTAATGCTATTTATTCAAGAACTCCTTCCATAACTCCAATTCATTGCCTGTTATTTCCATCATCCATTTAACCCCCAAAGCGCTCTTGATTTACATTTTGCTGATCTTGTAGTTGACAGGTAGAATGATTACAAGCATATGGTAGAGATGAGTTAAGCAGACCATGAGCAAAAATTGTCTTGGATAAGTGAACTGAGAGATAAACATATTTCCCTTGAGAGGGAGTTTCTTTTATTCAATCTCTTGAGTTATACTCTCACAGAGATCATATTACTAATGCCTTTTCCTTGATCATTGTTCTGATAAATTCTACCACTTGTTTAGGACATTTATTTCTCTTTTTCATCTTCAAATATAGCTCTCACAAGTGGCATGACTCATTTATGGCCATACTTCTTTTTGGAAACTTTATGTCACCATAAATAGGGGAGAGCATGGAATCGTAACCCGCACAGCCTGCCCGGACCCGCGAAAAATTCCCCAGATTGGGCCCGCCCAATGGTGGCACGTTATGGGCGGGCAAAAAACCCGCCCATTTAAAAAATAACGGGCGGGCTACGGGTATGCCACCGGGCTGCCTGTAGACCGCCCGTATATGTTTTCCCCCCGCAAAGCAAACCCTTCGTCCTTCCTCCTTCGACGCAGGCCCAACCCAAAATCCCTATTCCCTAATTTTTTCTACTTTGCCTAATTGCTGCCCATTTCCTTTGACAGCTCACAGCGTGCCATACTGCCATTTCCCATTTCGACAGCGTGCCTGTGCCATCCTATGCCATAAATCCCTAATTTCTCCCGTCCCAGCTCTCGGCAGCTCCAGCAGAGAGTTCTCTCTCAGTCTCAGACTTCGTTTGCGTGACGTCTTTGCGATTGCGAGCTCAGCTTCGTTGCGATCTCATCTCAGACCAAGTGCGCCTTTGCGATTGCGAGCTCAAGTAATCTTCGTTTGCGTCTTTGCTAGCTGGCTGGACTTCATTTTTTTAGCCTCGATTAGGTTCACATTTTTCTTTGGGGGGTTGTTGTATAATAAAATAATTGATGGGGTTCCCTTTCTTCCCTCCAAAAGTTTGAAGATTATTATTATTTCAGCACTAATCATTCATCCTCTATGTTACATTGATGAAATGGTTTTAGCTTTAATTTGGCACTTTATCCATCAGTTCTTATCTATAATAAATGATTTTGGAGCTAAGGATCATATTTATATTTGCTGAGATTATTGGTTTTAGTTCATACAATTTTCAAAAATTTTGCTAAGAGTATTGGTTTTATTTTGCTGAAAGAAGAAAAGGCCCTCAATTAATAATGTTATTATAACCATAGGCTTCAATCTGTTTTTTTTTAAAATTCTAATTGGAGCCAGTTTAGGAAAGGACGAGTGAGTGGGAATCAAAGCTCACAAACAAATTTAAGGACCCTTTCGGGTTTGGCTTTATCCTCAAACAAGGTAACCGTTTAATTTTAATTAAAGCTCTCTCACCTTTTTTTAACTACCCACGCACTCATCTGGACTTCATACACACCTATATCTTCTGTTCCTATCATGAGTTTGAATTTCTCATTCTCATGACACGCATTTGTTAGTTGTGACATTTATCACTACAAGGTCACTTGTTGCTAGTTCCACCTGCCAAGTTGATATCCATGATCACCTTTCTTTCTGTCTGTGCATGACCCTCATCTATGACAGGTTGAAGATATGCAATCTACAGCTACTGCCTCATCCTTGCCAAGCAGTGAGAATGAAATTCAAACAACTACTGAGGGAGAGGGACAAGCAGCAACAACACAACCTACTAGGAAAAAAAAGGAGGCAGACATCTGATGCTTGGAACCATTTCAAAAGGCTGCCACTATCGGAAACAAAAGGTAAACATAGGGCAAAGTGCAATTATTGTGGCAAAGATTATGCTAGTCATCCTACTAATACTGGGACTAAACAATTGTTGCGACATTTGGAAAAGTGTCCAAAGAATCCACACAAAGCAAGCAAATCACAAATTTTGTTGTCAGTTTCTTCTAATCAATCATTGATACATCACCTCTTCAATCAAGACCGATGTAGAAAGGCTATTGCAAAATTTATTATAAAGGATGAGATGCCATTTCAAACTGTGGATGGTGAGGGTTTTCAAGAAATGTTGAAAGCATTTGAACCTAGATTTCAAATGCCTTCACGTTGGACAGTTGCTAGGGATTGCTACAAATTGTATTTAGAAGAAGCAAAACGTTTGAGAAAATATTTCAAGCGATCGAAAGTTCGTGTGTCCTTTACTACAGATTGTTGGACTTCAATTCAAAATTCCAGTTTTATGCTTTGATTCCTCAAGTTTAATGTAGTTTCATATATTTTTGGGTCCAACCGTTTTATCAATGTTTCAGTAGTTCAATTTTTGCAGCAAGTTGCAGAAGCTTCATAGGGAACTTGTCGCCGGTGGTAAGCTGACAGAATCAGAGTTTTGGGCTACAAGGAAGGTAAAATAATTTTTCTGAATGTAATTATTATCAACTCATTTTTAATGTAGTTTCATATGGTTCGTTGCCAACGAACCATATGTCAACTACGTCTTTTATCCATTTCTCCATATGCATAGGTCTTATTATATTACACTTGTACTTCAAAATGACAGAAGCTTCATAGGGAACTTGTCGCCGGTGGTAAGCTGACAGAATCAGAGTTTTGGGCTACAAGGAAGGTAAAATAATTTTTCTGAATGTAATTATTATCAACTCATTTTTAATGTAGTTTCATATGGTTCGTTGCCAACGAACCATATGTCAACTACGTCTTTTATCCATTTCTCCATATGCATAGGTCTTATTATATTACACTTGTACTTCAAAATGACAGAAGCTTCATAGGGAACTTGTCGCCGGTGGTAAGCTGACAGAATCAGAGTTTTGGGCTACAAGGAAGGTAAAATAATTTTTCTGAATGTAATTATTATCAACTCATTTTTAATGTAGTTTCATATGGTTCGTTGCCAACGAACCATATGTCAACTACGTCTTTTATCCATTTCTCCATATACATAGGTCTTATTATATTACGACACTTACGTTTGTGATTTCTCATGCTTTCAAATTTACGCCTCAATTTTAGACCACTTATCTGAATGTAAAGCACAACTTAAACTTTGGGTTTGCGTGTTTAAGTTCTCACCTCGTAATTTCTCTCCATATCTACATGTATATGAATGTGAAATATCCTTCCGCATCTACGTGATTGAACAGTCTTCCTCAACTTCACATTACTTTTGGTCCTAATAACTCAGCTTTCACTGTTTAAGCTAGAATATTCTCCTAACCAACATTAATTCAGAAATCTCAAATATGATGTACATAATAGAGAGCCCTTAAACTCATATCTGAACCAAATGCAAAATGAAGCCTCCTAACCAACATTATTATTTGTTGCTTTTGTTCTTTTGATTTCGTTTGGGGCGACATCATCATCATCCTCTCATGAAGACTTCCTTCAATGTCTTTGCCTTCATTCCCCAAACTCTACCTCATTCTCCAGAACCAGCTCCTCTTACTCATCCCTACTACACTCTTCCATTCACAATCTCAGATTCTCATCCAACACAACTCCTACACCCCTTGTCATAGTCACACCTCTCCAACCTTCTCATATTCAAACTTCCATCTTTTGCTCCCAGCGTCACGGATTGCAGATTCGAACCAGAAGTGGCGGCCACGACTACGAGGGCCTCTCCTACGTCTCCCACCACCTCCCATTCATCGTCCTCGATCTCATCAACCTCGACTCAGTCCACGTGGACTAACACAGAGCTACTGCATGGATCTAATCTGGGGCTACTGTTGGTCAACTTTACAACCAAATTGCCCAGAAAACCAAAACCCTGGCCTTCCCTGCGGGTGTGTGTACCACTATGGGTGCTGGTGGCCACTTTAGTGGAGTAGGTTATGGCTATTAGACTATTGGTACTCAGTAGCACAATCTGTAATACGTTAGTTATGCAAGTAATTATGAGAATGTTTGTTATACTTCCCGTTGTAAGTCTGTTATGAGTATGTTGAAGTTAGTTATGACAGTACACGTAAGCATGAGTCAGGCAGACTATAAGATGCCAAGATGTATTGAATCATTCTCTCTTGAAGTAATCATACATAATCACTTCCTCTCAGATACACTGATCACTCTAGCAATGGCCTCTTGATGCGTAAATATGGTCTTGCTGCTGATAATATCGTTGATGCCCACAAAATTGATGCAAAAGGAAGGCTTCTTCATAGGGAATCCATGGGTGAAGACCTGTTTTGGGCCATCAGAGGAGGGGGTGGAGCCAGCTTCGGAGTTATTGTTGCATGGAAGATAAGGTTAGTTTCTGTACCACCAAGCATGACAGTTTTCAGAGTTCCGAGGACATTGGAACAAAACGCGACCAAGCTTGTTCAAGCCTGGCAATCTGTCGGAAGCAAGCTTGATAAGGAACTGTTCATCAGGGTCGTGTTGCAGAGGTTGAACGTGAACAACAAGACAACTAGACGAGCTTCATTCGAATCCATGTTGGGAAGCGTGGAAAAGCTGCTTCCTTTGATGCAGGAGCTGTTCCCCGAACTGGGTTTGGTGAGATAAGATTGTGTTGAGATGAGCTGGATTGAGTCAATCCTTTACTTTGCCAATTTTCAGCATGAGGTGTATTGGCTGGAGGAAGGGAATGAAGCAGAAGAAAGGCACGTTGATTGGATCAGAAGATTGTATACTTATATGGAACTTTTTGTTTCCAAGTCTCCAACAGCTGCATATCTGATCTTACAGAGATATTGATATAGGGGTGAATAGCAACAATGGTCATACCAGCTACGAGCAAGCAAGCATCTGAGGTTCCAAATATTTCAAAAACAACTTCAGGAGGTTGGCAGATGTTAAGACTAAGGTTGATCCTCTTAACTTCTTCAGGAACGAGCAAAGCATACCTTCCTTAATACCCAGCCGCTAGAAGCATAGAGTGCATCACCTTATTGACCAGTAATCCGTAAACCATCATATGTTTATATTAGTTAGATGTTTAGTTTTACGTGCGGTACCTTCTTTCAACCATTTTGATTTTTCAGTAATTGCATCCAGTCATGTCATTACCGTTTGTCTCTGTTTTACTTTGGGTTCTATAATATTGTAAGCTACATTTGACCAAATTGTTGGCCTACTGAATTTTGCATAATGCATACTAACAATCTAGATTTACATTCAGCAAGATTTGAGTTGAAAAGAGTCTCAATCTTTTTCACTATATGGATTCAATATTACCTCCTAATTCAGATTTGAAAGAGTAGGGCAATTTTTTCATGTGATTTTGTATTTATAAAGCTTTAACTTGAGATCTAGATTAAAGAATGCAACAACCAATAACAGTCTCCGCAAACCAGAAACAAAGCAAAACAACCAACCAACCCATATAAAAATCGAAAGACATTGTGAACAAGAAACCAAAACAAAGAACCCCAAAGAAACAAAGAGCAAAAAGAACCAAAACCGCATAAACTAGAAGTCTCAGCTTCCCTTAGATCACCTACCAGGATTGGCACAAGCACAAAAACTTGCAGCTAGATTTTGTAGTGCCAGTTTCACTGCTTGAATCAAAGGAAGACAATCAAATTCAAACTTACCATACACGCATTTCAATTCATAATGCATGGCCAATGTCTTACAGTTTTTATTCTAGGCTTCATTCATTCTATTATCAGAACTCTGCTTATCTAGTCCTGCTCTTCCCCCCACCTGCTACTT
>JANTPZ010144507.1:0-12277 GCA_025593235.1 Vachellia pachyceras | reverse complement strand
AATATTAAAGTACTTTAAAGGAATAATTAACAATAGTTTAACCTATAATGGTAATCCTTCAATTTTGCAAGGATATACAGATGATGGTTGGATAACTTACCTAGAGGATCATGCTTCCACATGTTGATGGGTCTACACCTTAAGTGGAGTTGATGTTTCTTGGGGATTAAAGAAGCATATCTGTATTGCTAACTCTGCAACAAACTCTGAGTTTATAGCATTAGATGTATGTAGTAAGGAAGCAGAATGACTTATTACTTGAAATTCCTATATGGTTTAAGCCGATGGCACCAATATCTGCCATTGTGTTAGTTAGTCAGTCTTCCCTTGTAAGGGCTTATAACCTGACATACTGGCCTTAGACATATAGCTATGTAAAGGATTTGATTTTAAATGGAGTAATCTCCATAAATGATATAAGATCTAAATTAAATCTTACAGATCTTTTGACGAAAGGTCTGACAAGGGATATAGTTGTTAAAAATATCAAATGGGATATATCTAAAGCCCTATAAATGTTGATCATCAATAGTGGAAATCCAACTCACAATTGACTATCATATCAAGTCTTGAGTTCAATAGTGAAAGTACACTATCAAAGTGATTGCAAGTACTTAACATTTTATATACATCTCAAGGTTGAAAAGTACTTAGTAATCATGAGATTAAATGGAGAAATTTTGAACATTAATTTAGCTCTTAATAGATCTGTAAGCATATATTTGCTAGAGCATTTATCATAGTGGTGCTTTTAACAGAATCTACCTATAAGAGGGTGAAGTAGGACTGTTTATAAGAGTCTAGGCTTGACTCTGAAAGCTCTAATGAAAAGGATATGGACACAATACCATAAATGTGTCTTTTAAAGTGGCATACAATTGCCTGAGATCTCGTACGTATTTCACGCACACCTGTTCACATGGGAAATTTGATTCAAAACTTAGCCTATCACATTATTTCAGATGAGTGAAACCGTGTCTTACTTAGGTAAAGGTTTAAACCCTCAAGATACCTTTACTAAGAACATGATATTTCTGAAGTGAAAACAGTTTTGATCATCTTAAAAATGGTGGAATATTGTTGGAATATTTTTAAAATGAAGAGATGTAATTTTTCAAAAGTTATGTCTTTATAAAATAGCGAGTTTATTAGAATGGTTATGTCCTTATAAATTTAATGAGTTTATTTGAAAGGTTGTATATGAGGTTATAATTTTAAAGTCATATATCCCTACATATTATAAAGATGTAAATCTTAATAGAAAAATTATTATAGTTGTGACTTTTTGTTGAAGTGGTATGGTTGTGACCAAAAGCATTGCTTCAAACTTCAAGATATTTCTCTATACTCTATAAATACCCTCCTCATTTCTCCATTTGGACACACAATTTTTACACATAACAAGATCAAAATCATTGTCTCTCTCTTTGAGTACACACATAGATAAAGCCAGATTATCATTTTGTAAAAGCCTTTATTATCTTGGCTTGAGTGTTGAGAGTACATACTAAAGGTTTCCTGGACACAACAACATCAATAAGATCATTTTTCAAAGGCATGTTCTGATCAACCAGCAGATGAGTACACTCTTGTCCTATTGCATCTGTAATGCGACCACCTATTATGAACATAAAAGTCGGCCAGTGTTCACTTTAGTTAAAGACCACAGTAAGAATAAGATATTCTACAGACTTAAGACTGATGCTGCATCAAACATATCATCTCAACTTCCCATAGTATAAATGAATTCAAAAACTTATGACAAAAAAACTTTAATAACCATTCTACTGGATCAATAAGTGTCTATTTGGCTGCTATTCAAAATAATTCTTTTATTCAAAATAATTCTTTTATCCCCAAAACATTCCATGATAACTCTGACAATGGCTTCCAATAACTAAAATACATGGATTTAGAATCTACATGGATTTGCCCATAACTAGTTTACTATGATAATGCATCACCAGAAATCTATAACATACTTGATGCAGCAACAAAAATGCCATCCGCAAGAATGACAGCGTCGAAACCCAACCAGGCAAGAAGAAAAGCGCTTTCATTCTTACGCACCTCCTTCACTTTTGCCTCATCTATTTTTGATACAAATGCTGGCTTGTCAATAGGAGAACGAACATAAAAGGACAAATATTCCTCTGGCATGAGAATGAACATTTCCCTTGGTTTCATAAGCCAAATATGACATGAGAAAATCAATACCATGGAATCGCACGCACTATCCACTTACAAAGATTAAGCGACGATCCGCTCGCATCCATTTAACGCTAGTGAACATCATCTTCTCGTCCTCCACTGTTGCCAAAATACGCAAGGAATCGTAATCAACATGGTCCTTCTAGTAATGTCAAGTAAATTCGAAGATCACTGACCCTCACCAACTCCTTCACTCACGGGGTCCATCACAGAGTAACGATAGCCGGAGGAACCTGGTTTTCCTGTGAGAGTGAGTTGAAAAGGTACAAGAGATTCCATGGCTTTACTGGGCAACATGAAAGTGTTGAGGGTTTAAGATATGAGTGAGCTGAAATTTTAGAGAGAATGGCATAGACTCCACGGAATTGAGAATTTTTCCATATTATGGCGCCATTTCATTCCCTCGATTTGGGAATAGACTGAACCTGGTGTAAAGTTTGCTTAAATTTTGAACTGACTTTACTTTTGGATCTTCCCTCGCTTTGGGAATGGCAGGGGAAATTCTGGTGCCATTTCATTTTCATATACTTACGGATTCTTAATCTACTTGTATTTTTCCTGCAAATTTTTTTTCATAGGAAAATTTTCCTGCGGATTTAATATTTTCCTGTGGCTTTTTCCCCTCAGGTAATTTGCAAGTATATTTTCTTGCGGATTTTTCCCACAGTAATTACCTGCGGATTTTTTCCCACAGGTAATTACCTGCGGATTTTGAAATAAGCAGGAAATTTCTGCAAGTATATTATAATTTTTTCTAGTGACCTTTTGGCTTCTCATTGGCTGCCATTTATTACTATAACTAATGGTTAAGAATCTAGTCACACAAACCAAACGAGATTGGTAACCTGTTTTCTTGGTTCAGTATAACTTGTACCAATAAAGTAACTTTATTCTGATAAATTTTTTCACTTTTTTGGGGACATTTATTCCTCTTTTTTGATATTCAAATATGACAAAAACAAGTAGCAAGATGGTCATGACAATAATTCATTTGGAAACTTTAAGTTTCCACAAAGTTACTTTGTGTTGTCGCAATATCAATAAAACAGCTTACGATTAAACAACTAGATTTTAGGACACCAAAAATTCCTAAAATTGTCCCAGATATTCTCCCCCTTTTTGTTTCCTCAATTTACTTCTTGAAATGTCCTTAATTAACTTTTAAAGAAAACCTAGTTCCCAGGTTTTTTCGTGTATTTTCCTTTCGATCCGAGAAATTGCCTTTCTCGTATTCTGGGCAATAATTTTATAAAAGATCATAAATTTCAAGCTATTTTTTCTTACCTTGAAATTAGATATTTGAGGCCTCCTGGTACTTGAAATAATTATTTTTGGCTAATTATAAATGCCAAAAATTAAATTATATTTAAAATTCTTGAATTAGCAAAATTGGACGCTTCTCATTTTGATTAGTGAATTTTTCTCTACCTTTTGGGCCTCTATATTTTTTTTTCTAATATCTTGACTGTTGACTTTGGCCAAATAACCAAAATGCCCTTATGCCTTTTCTTATTTACCATAATGCTCTTACATTTCTTTCAACATTCCATTCTTGCCCTTACCTCTTTAAAATTCCATTTTCACCTTTACCTTTAATGACATTTAATTCCTTCTCAAAAGGTCACCCATCCTTCCATTTCTCCAGGGCAAACACACTTAACTGCGATGATCCAATGGAATTCAATCCATTAGGGATAGTTGAGCATAACCTTTCCAGTTCATTACCTTCCTCTTTTTCTGTACTACATATAGATGGACCTTAACTCAACCCATAACTACCTGTTTAACTTTTATTTCATATCACAGTAAAATATAGATATTACACTATAAATATATATAAACAAGGAAGAGTCACTCTTAGAATTGAAAATCCCCAATTCAATAATGTTTGTTTTAACCTTTCATACCATGCTCTTGGTGCATGCTTTAATCCATAAATCGCTTTACAGAGTTTACACATATGATTAGGACAAGCTTTATTCACAAATTCTTCCAGTTGTTCCATAAAAATAGTTTCTTTCAAGAACCCATTTAAGAAGGCATTATTGATATTAAGTTGCCTTAAGTTCTAGCCAAAAGAAACAATAATAGATATAACAATACAAATAGTGGTGGAGGGTACAACAAGGTTAAAAATCTCATTAAAATCAAGTCCATCAATTTGTTGAAAGCCTTTAGCTATTAACCTTACTTTGGGTTTGTCAAGTGTGCCATCATCTTTGTACTTCATCTTGAAAATCCATTTACATTCCACAATATTCCTCTGTCCAGTATAAGGAACCGGCTGTTATGTATCATTCCTGATTAGAGCTTTATATTCATTTATCATTGCCTTTTTTCATAGAGGATGAGCAAAAGCCTCAGCTACAAAATGAGGCTCCATTAATCGTAGATCTTCAGACCCAATAAATGGAGTTTTCTTCTTAGAAATTCCATGTTTGCTCCTAGTTTGCATAGGATGCAAATTTTGAGTTTTTGAAGTATTATTGTTTGTTGCCACATTCTCAGCTTGATGCTGCATAAAAGGCTCTCTCGGTACATAGGAATAATGAAAATCTTGCACCTATACCGAATCTGAAACATGAAAATTAGTATAAGAAGAACCAGAATTTTCTGAATTATTAGGTTGTGCATGGCAAGAACTTGCACCAGGGATTGAAATATTAGTAGAAGAAATGTTTTCAGTTGGTACCTTAAGCATATTGGAGAACCTTAATCTTTGTATCAAACTAGTTCTTAACCATGCTTTTAGAGTGCTTAAACACTATGAAAGCCTCATCCTTAGATTTTAAAGGATAAACCCAAGTATATACATTGTAATAATCCAGAAAACTTATGTAATACTTATGTCCACCAGAGGAACATATAGGTGATGGAACCCATAGGATAATATGAATCAAAGATAGAGGCATATTGTAACACATCTTATTTATCCCTCTTAGCTTCCATTATAATGATTTGGAACTAATTAATGGCCTCAAACAACTTACAATATCAAAATGGACCAAATTGAAACTTTCATTTTGGTGAAAGTTACTATTCACAGCTTTTGGGGCCAACATTGAAAATTTATAACTAATTCTAGAAAAAATGAAACTGAGTGGTTCCAACTTCTATTTGAATCTTACAAATTCCTTTATGAGGGAAAAATACTCATTTGAACAGAAACTTGTCTAGTTGGTACAGATTAATTCGCAAAATTGTACTGTTCATATGGTAATTTTCCATTTTCCCAGGATTTTCTGTGATTTTTTGCCAACTTTGAATAGCCATAACTTTATGTACAAAATCCCAATTTCAGTGGTCTTTGGCTTTTTTTAAAGCTTGCAATGTGAACTAGTTTTCTGTAAAATTTCAACTCATTTGGAATTCATTTACTCTATTTCACGATGGGGGCAAAATAGTTGGTTTGACCAACTTTACTTCCAGCACTTGGCCAAATTTCAGCTCATCTTAACTTCCTAAACCATCATATTAATTTCTAAACCTTTCTTGATCCTACTAACCTATGTCATAGGTATTCTTAGGGCATTCACTATTTATTATGAGTCCATTACACATACATGAGTTACATTTACATATCACATTACAATTCTTAAACAATAAGCATATAGTTTACAACATAAGTCCACACTCCTACACATATGCAAATCTTGCTTTAAGCATCATTCATTTTCTCCTTACCCTTTGAGAAGCTTCCACCTAAAAATGGTTAATGGAGGAGGGTGAGATTTTTGGAAATCCTAGAAGCAAAACTTTCTAACACACATTATAAAATTCCATGACAACTTTCAATACAAGTGTGAATTAATAAAAGTGCAACATGTAACAATGAAATGCATATGGCCATAGCATACAAAAGCACATATTCACACTTTCAATCATCACAAATTTTCAACACAAGTCATGCATAATTCATACACATTTTCAAAGCAATTAAGCTTAGGGTTAGAAGGTCTTGCTACCTTATCTCTTTAGCTTTTTCTTAGGATTTAAACCTCTCTTGATGGTCTTTTCCAATAGGCTCATTGGCTTCTCAATCTCCTAAACATCATTCAAGAGCCTAATCATAAATTTCCAGCCATCACAAAGCAAGAAATCTTGCAAAAAAGCAATATGACCCTTAATGCTCCTTTAAACACCCTTTAAGACTTTGGAACTTGCTCTTATAATTTTAAATGCTTCCCAAAACTTTTTCTCACTTATACCCTACACAATTTTGCCTTTTAAACTCAATGGAAGCATCAAAATCATCAAAATCACACTCCTCCTATCCCATACAGGTCTGAACGAAAATCTGTTCATGAAAGGAGAAAATGATTTTTCAAACTTTCATCATATGTAACAACATATTCTTGATCCCAAAACACTTCTCATGGATTATTTAGCTCAAAAACAACTCTTCCTCATCAAATATAAAATTGGACAGCATCTCCCCTTAGGGTTTGAGATTCCAAAATTTCATACAAACATCAAACCCAAGCAATTTATACATCAATCTTCTCCTTAACATGCTAGGAGTGTTTTGTAACCAATTATTTCCTCTAAATCCCTCTCTTTCTCATTTTTCCTCTCATTAACCCTAACTTTCCAGCCACCAAAAAAGAGCCAAAATCAAAAATCTAAACCGATAGAAAGGTAGAGGAAGTTGAGAGGAAGATTTTGATATATAACATAAGGTGTAACTCTTTCTTACCTTGAGATTCCAAGAGCTTTTCTTCCTCTTGCTCCATCCCAAAATGGCGTCCTCTCCTCTCCATTTTTCTGCCCAAAAGTCGGCCAAAGTGGTGGAAGAATGTAGGGAAGGGCTAGTTATAAAATTAGCTTAAGTTAAGATGGATGGTTGAGATTAAAACTTACTAAGTTTAGATCTAAGGCTTAGATTTAGCCACATTTTTAGCAAATGCCCACACCTCATTGGCTCTTCAAATGAGTAATAATGGCTGCACATGGCGAGGGAAAATCTATTGGGTTTGGTTAGTCTAACCAAACCAAACTCCATTCGGTTACTTCTACCAATTACAACTTTCACTAGTAAAAGTAACTTAATTCCAATAAATCCTTTTCTATTTTTCTGGAGATGTTTCCTTCCACATTTAATCTCCATAATTCCCTCTTGAATATATTAAAATTAGCATCCTCAAATTATCCCTTAATCCTGTCAAATTTAACAGGATTCCTTTATCCTGTCTAAAACTCCTGAAAACGAACTATTTTAGAATAAATCATTTTTAGGGCCTTACAATTTTCTTCATTTTTCATTGATATTTTAGCCCTTCTCTTTTCCACAAAATACCTTCTAAATATCCCAAATTAATTTTTGCAATAAATTATATTTTTGGGGATTTTTAGGCCTTTTCCTCATTTTCAGGAAAATCGCCTTAATCGTACTTTGGGCAATAATTTTGTAAAATACTATAAAATTCACTGAATATTTCTAGACTCTAGATTTTGGTCTTAGAGAACTCCTGATACCTTAAATAAATATTTTCAATCATCAAATCTTTAAAATTCCATAATTCATCATCTACACCGAATTTCAACAATCGGTTGAATCTCTGGTAATCAGTGAGTTCTAGTCTATCTTTTGGGCATCTATGGATTTTTCTGAATTTTGATCAACTGTTTGACTTTTACTTTTTCAAATGACCAATGTCCTTGCACTTTCTCTTAATGACCAAAATGCCTTTTCACAGTCTAACTTTTCATAAATTCCCATTTTGCCATTGACCTTTTGGCCCTTGATTTTTTGGTTTCTAATTCCTGGGGCAACTTCCCAGGAGGTCACCCATCCAAAAATTTCTCCAGGGCGAGCACGCTTAACTTTACTATTCCTACTAGCTTTCATCTACTGGGCCAAATCTGTTTCTATGACTTACGGCCTAACAGCATCAACTTTTTCCGTACTTTCTATCCATGTCCTCTAACTTGACTTTTGATTATTGGTTTAGCCCTTTGTATCCAATGAATATATTGCCCTTGGTCTTTATACTTAATAACATTTATGTCCCTAGCTTACATTCTTAAAAATCTCAAAGCCTTAGGACTAATCTGACCAGGGTCTCTTAATTTCACTGACTTCTCCTTTTTCTGTACTTTTATTTCTGGGCATTATCTTATCTTATAACTATCAGTTTGGCCTCTATGTTAGTTTACAGAAAAGGGTGGATATTACAGTTGCATTGGTATGTGAGGTATTTTATGAGTGTCATGTGTTAAGTGCTTTTATTAGTTATGGCTTATGCTTGAATGAGTGATTGATTTCGTTATGCTTTGAATCCATGAATGTGAAAGCCAAGCATGAATACTAATAGCACTGAGGTGACCCAATCCCTTGATCCTGAATATGAGGAGTTTGATACGCATATGTCGGAGGTGAGCTTATGCTCTAAGCCTTCCATCAATGATGATGATCCTCGAGAGATAGAGGAGCTTGTTGAGGAAGAGGAGGATCCAAAAACATAAATGTTATTTTTCGAGGAAGATTATCAAGATCTGGAGATGGAGTCACCTATGATAGAGGAAGACAATCCACAAGCTGAGATGGATATGCCAAATATAAAGCTGGTGTAAGAAAAAGGGTGATCGAGGACTATTGGTTAGCAAAATCAATTGTTGTCATACCCTTAAGAGTGGTTAAACCAGCAGTGGGATCCAATGTTATTGAGTCAACTCAAGACTCTAACATAATGATAAAGGCAGAGTTGGAGCCCGAGACTGATGAGGAGTACAACTTCTGTAGGGAAGTGCATATGCATAGCATCTTATGGGAACATGCTAGAGTGCTGTAGGAGTCCATGGCCCAACGAGGATTAGTTTCTTTATGGTGTGGATTGAGAGGGCCAGAGAAGCCTATGAAATAGAGCAGACATTCCAGTACTCAGCAATTAATTACGAATGGTCAAGTGCAGTGTTGGCGACCACTCTTGATTCTGTGCTTCAGAGAGCTGCAGAAGGCTTTATTTTATGTTTCTCTATCCCTAGCTTTGCTATTTTCTTAGAGAGTCTTCAGGTCCTGGTGTTTGGATTGTTTTCAGACGGTTAGATGTTCAAACTACCATAGACGGTAGACTTTTGGTAAATGCTAGGATGTATGCTAAATTTTAGAATGCTAGGAGCTGTAGAATTGCTGCAAGTATTAGGACTACTGCTTGTACAAAGATGCATATATGTGAATATAAGTATGGTGTATTGCTTAATCTAATGGTGAGCTCAAAAGCTAAAGTATTATATTAATGTAGCTGTTCATTTTAAAAAGGAATAAGGATAAAGTGATAAGCATGGTGAGAACACGCGGGACTCCGAATGAAGAAAGACAACAGGGTCAAGCCGGTCAGGGCGACCCAATGCAAGAGATATTGCTAAGACTTACCAAATAGCAACGGGTAATGGAACAACTATGAAAGAATTAGGCTCGCTAAGAGCAAGAAAGGATAGCAGATAGAGAAGCCACCATACAAGTAGCAGTAGTAGTAGCAGCCTTAGCTGGTCAGAATCAGAACCAAAATGTTCCCATCCTCCTCCTCAGCCAAAACCTGAACAGATTCCAATCCCCCGTCAATTTAAGTTGTTAGGTCGGAGGATAGAGACGAGGTGCAGCAGTAGCTTAGTAAGTTCTACAAGCACAACCCACCTATTTTTGAGGAATCGTTAAATGTCTCAGTCGCAGAGAAATGGATTACGTGACTTGAGAAAATTTTTAGAGTTATGAAATGTCCCTATAAAAAGAAGGCACAACTAGCCATTTATAAGCAAGAGAGGAAGCCGACCGCTGGTGGAGTAACACCGAATTAATTCTATAAGCAAAGAACACCCCTATCAATTGGAACGTTTTTCTGGAACAGTTTGACCAGACATATTTTCCTAAGTCGATACAGGATGAAAAAGAAGCTAAATTCCTTGTTCTGAGGCAAGGAGATAGAGAATCCTTTGATGAGTATTTGGAAGGTACTTACAATTGTCTAGATACCCAACTCATCTCTAGCGTGTAATATCCATCCTTTACTGTAAACTAAAATAGAGGCTAAACTGATAGTATGAGATAACATAAGGCCCAGAAAAAAAAATACAGAAAGAGAATATGTCAATGGATCAAAATGGCCTTGGTCAATTTAGTCCTAAGGCTTTGAAATTACTAAGAATGTAAGCCAAGATATAAAAGTCATTAAGTATAAAGATCAGGGGCAATATGGACATTGGATAAAAAAGGTCAAACCAGTAGTCAAAAGTCAAGTTAGAGCCCATAGAAATCACAGAACAGTTGATGTTGATGGGCTGGATAACCCAAAGTCTGACTGAACTCAATGGGAGAAATTTTATGAGAATTCCCCAGTTAGCGTGCTCACGCTGGAGTAATGTAAAGATGGGTGACCTCTTGTGGAGGACCCAAAGGTCAATAAACAAAAGATCAAGGGCGAAAAAGTCAAGGGCAAAATGGGAATTATGAAAGAATAGAAAAAATAAGGGCATTTTGGTAATTAAGAAAAAGGTAAGGGCATTTTGGTCATTTGATAAAGTCAAAGTCAAAAAGTTAAACTGTTGATCCAAATATCAGAAAAATTCACGGATGCTCAAAAGATAGAGCAGAACTCACTGATTAACAAAGATTCGACATATTGCCGAAAATCGACCTAGATTTTTATTTATAGAATTTTGAAGATTTAATGGTGAAAATAATTATTTGAGGTATCAGGAGACTTTAATCAGTTGAGTTCAAGGTATAGAAAAATAAAGTGAATTTTATAATATTTTATAAAATTATTGCACAATATACTATTAAGGCGAATTCCCAAAACAGAGGGAAAAATACCCAAAAATCTCAAAATGTAATTTTATTCAAAAATTAATTTTTGTTGATCTAGAGGACAATTTGATGAAAGGAAAAGGGCTATAGTATCAGTAAAAATTATAGAAAATTTTAATGCCCTAAAAGTTATTTGCTCATCGGAAATACATTTTTTCAGGGATTTTCGATAGGATAAAAGTACCCTGTTAATTTTTGATGAATTTAGGGCTATTTTTTTGGAAAATATTTCACCATATTAGTAAAAGAAATATGGAGATTAAAAGAGGAATAAAACATCTCTAGAAAAGTAGAGAAAGATTTACCGGAATCAAGTTATTTTTACCAGTAAAAGTTGTAACCGGAACAAGTAACCGAATGGTAACCTGTTTGGTTGGTGTAACCAAGGTCTCAACCAGATTTTTATCCATTAGTACACTCATTAATGACCACTTTATGAGAGCCAATGAGAAGCCATCAACTATTAGGGGTGTTGGAAACATTACAGCCATTGGATCAAGATATTTTTCAAGATACATTATAAGCCCTTGGATTAATCTTATCACTTCATTAAACTATTCTAATTTTGCACATGGGTGACATAAGCCATGACATCACAAGTGTGGGTCACATGGACACATGGCAAGATCTTGCTCCTCATGAATAAGATTTGTCCATTTGTAAAGCTGGTTAGAATCAAGGGTTGAGATTTAAGCTAACACTTTGCAAATATATCTAAGTTGAGGGACCATTTAGCAAAGTAAAGAGTGCAGATTTTTTTAGATTCTTCTAGCCATTTCAAGAGCACATTTTCGTGCTCATCAAGAGGAAAGAAGAGGAAGAAGACTCAATGCACCAAGGAAGAGAAAGAGAGCAAGATCAAGCAAGAACTTAAGGTAGGAAATGATTTTAACTTGCAATCTTCTATATTCTTGATTTTCTACCACTCCTTTTCCATTTGATCAATTTATTTTCCTCTATGGTGCTGTGATTAAAGAGTTAAAGAGAGGGTTTTGAAAGGGGCTAGAGTGAGAAAATCAAGAGAAGCAAAAATTGGAAGTGGTAAGTTATTCAAATCAACTCTATGCTTGATTTACTACATGTTGATGTTTGGTTTGAGTTGGTTTGAGCTTGTTTGCAATTTTTGACATGGAACCCTATAAGGGGAGGTGCCGCATGAATTCGAACTGATCTTGAATGAATGATTTTGTGTTAAATAATTATTAGGAAATGGATTAGAAACAAGATTATGCAAGTGTATATAAAGCAAAGTTGAAAAATCCA
>JANTPZ010144501.1:0-10390 GCA_025593235.1 Vachellia pachyceras | reverse complement strand
AATGACTGTAATGGGCTGGTTAGAATCTGGTTTGGTTAGCCTAACTGGATCCCATTCGGTTACTTTTACCGATTACACTTTTTACCGGTAAACTTAACTTTATTCAGGTAAATCTTTTTCTACTTTTCTGGAGATATTTTCTTTCTCATTTAATCTCCATAACTTCATCTTGAATATAAAAAAATTATTATCCCCCAAATACCCTTTACTTTTATCAAATTTTACAGGATTATTTTTCCTGTCCAAAATCCTTGAAACGGAGCAATCGGAGAGCAAATTTCTTTTAGGGCCTTGAAAAATACTACATGTTTCACTGGTTCCATAGCCCTTTTCCTTTTTCCAAAATGCCTTATAGATTGTCCAAAATTAATTTTTGAAATAATTATTTTTTGGGGATTTTTGTGTATTTTTCAGGTCTTTTTCCCAATTTTCGGGAAAATCACCTTCATTGTATACCTTGTAATAATTTTATTAATTACTATATCATTCACTGGATTTTTCCATATTTTTGTCTAAATTTTTGAAGAGCTCCTGATACCTTAAATAATAATTTTCTCCCTTTTTGCCCTTCAAAATTTCATAGACAGAAATCTAGTCCGAATTTGGAAAATCCGTGTTTCGCCGTTGTGATCAGCGAGTAGAGATCTATCTATTGGGCATCTGTAAATTTTTCTGATATTTTGGTCAACTGGTTGACTTTTACTTTTGACTCTGTCAAATGACCAAAATGCCCTTCAACTTTCTCATAATTACCATTTTGCCCTTACTTTCTCTACTTTTGCAAAATTACCATTTTACCCTTACTTTTAATATTGAAAGACCTTTATGTCCTTGGTCTTTTATTAAATGACATATGGGTCCTTTCCCAGAAGGTCACCCATCCTGGGATTGCTCCAGAGCGAGCACGCTTAACTTTGAAGTTCCTACCGACTTCCATGCACCAGACTAATTCTGATTCTGCGACTTCCGGCCTAACAACATCAACTTTTGCTGCTCTTTCTATCTGTGTGCGCTGACTTGACTTCTGATTACTAGTTTGGCCCTTTTTACCTAATGACCATATTGCCCTTGGTCTTTTTACTTAATGATGTTTATGTCCCTGGCTTACATTCTTAGTAATTTCAAAGCCTTGGGACTAAATTGACCAGGGTCTCTTTGGTCCATTAACATCTTCTCTTTCTGTACTTTCATTTCTGGGCCTTGTCTTATCTCATATATATCAATTTGGCTTCTGTTCTTATTTACAGAAAATAGTGGATATTACATTTCTCTCCCCCTTAGAATAAATTTCGTCCTCAAAATTTACACATCTGAGTCAAAAATTCTAAGCTTTTAACTTTCATCTTTCCTTTTGTTTTCCCCGCTTACTTCCTCTGGCGCAAGCCCTTGCCATAGTACTTTTATAATTAATTGGGAAACAGGAAATTCCTGGTACATATGACTCATACTTGGGGGTAAATCCAATCAATAACTACCATTTAATCTTTAAACATTCTGCACGTCTCTTTGACTAAGCTTATTTAGCCTTAAAGATTGATATAATATTCATTATTGGAGATACCCTCTAAGGTATTTGATCTCCAACTTTTAACCTTAACAGTCATTTTCTCTTATTGACACAATAAATTCTGATTTGTAACATCTCTTCGGCTTTATCTGCTTAGCCGTTTCATTAATGTCTCAGAATCATGCCAATTTCTTTCTTTACTGAAGCTTCTTGACCTTCACTATCTGACCATTACTTTTGGAAAATAAATTTCTGAGGAAATCTTACTTATTGCCTAAATTTCAATGGTCATTTATCTGGTCAGCCTCTTACTTTGCTGACTTTTACTTTACCTTCTAGATTTCTCATTATTTAACTAGCCTCGTGATTAATCGTTCACAATCATACTGGAGGCTTTAAGCTTCAATCTGTGGAGCTTTCTGACATTCTTCACTTTTCAACTTATCTTCTTCTTTAACTTGCCTGATTATCACTCATTCAGGATTATAGTTTTGCTCTTCATTTTCTTTACTTTCTTGTCTGAGGAATTGGGAATAAGCTCCTCTTAATTGACAGTCAGCTGTATGTGGAAATAATCAAGGGTACTCTCTCTGTACTAGCTATTCATGATGAGGACATCTTCTTATCTTAAGCCCATTCCTAGTCATCTCATTCTCGTGTTCTAAGAGCAGCATCATACTTTTGACTCCGAGCCTCTTCATAGGCTCCTTTATTGAGGTCCTCTATGACCTTATGCGCGTCAACACCATTCTGTAGGCTTGGTCCTTGACCCTTGCCTCATAACATTATTAAGGGAGTCATTCTTGCTCTTTAGAAACCTTTAGACCATGGAAGCTGGGTTAAGAATAAATCATCTATCCTCAGTAATAGCTAGACTGATAATTCCCCAAGATTAATCGTAGAAGCCGACATGTCTTCTTAGGCTTTGTTCAATCCTCTTTTCCTCTTGCATTTCACTAGAGCATTTTTTTTCTTTTCCTTTCATACTTCTTAACTCATTTCTCTGAGGCCATATCTCTTTTGTTATACTACTTGAACTTTTTGACATTGATTCATCTCTTTAACTATTTCATTCATTGTCTGTTTGATGTCAAACTACTATTTTTCAGGATTGACAATCCTTACTATTTTCTGCTCATTGCTGTAACATTGCAGAGAGAGGAATTTCATTATGTTCATCTTACTGGCTTATCTGGTACCCAAACTATTCAAGGGATTCTGCCCTTGACTATTTTTAGCCCATTTTCTCTCTCTTCGTATTGGAAATGGCTTGTTTCATATGGCTTACTTTACTGCTTTCTTTCTTTTTATGAGACAACATAAAAGATCACAATGGTTTCCCATTGGAGTTCTATAGGATTCCTGTCTATCAGGAATACGCTGTTAGTGCAGGATAAGACCAAGAGGGGGGGTGAATTGGTCCCCTTTTTAGAATTTAAAACTTAAATTCAAAAGCAAGAGCAATGTCACCGAGAGATAAAAGGAGAGATGAACAAGGAAATTTATCCTGGTTCGGTCCTTCTGACCTACGTCCAGTCCTCAGAACACCTCTGAGCTTTGTAATCCACTAATCAACAATAAACAAGGCGTACCAGCCTTTACAATGGAGATTCACACTCCCCTTTACAATACGTAATGAAACGAAGTCACACTCTCTGTTTTTTGATCAATTCTCAGCCCAATAAATTCAAGGTCCCAACCTTGAATATCTCACAAGTTTAAAGCAAGAAGTAGCTGAATGAAACTCTCTTAAAGAGTGAATAGCTAATAATGAAGCTCAGTGAAATACTAATGATTTACAGATAAAGTCGCTGAGTGCTTTGAATGTTCGTAAGAGTTGTTCTCTACTTTTGCAATGAATGCTCGGGCTTTTATAGTTGAGAGGTATTAAAGTTTCCGTTAGAGACATTTAAATGTCCGTTACTCTCATTCACCAACCCTTCGTCTTTGCCATTAATGTTGTATTAAATGCTTCTGAGAAATGTAGGCATCGACGGCTGAATCATGCGATCTGTCTGTTAGGAGGTAAGTACAGCTTTTTCTCTTTCTATGATCCTGGGCTTCTGCATTTATGAAGGTAGGTGAGATTCAAACGTTGTTAGTAACGAATAAGGAAAGTTGCAGAGCAGGTAAAAAGCTGTCAATGAGAGAAAATAGCCGTTGGAGAATAATGCTCGAGTGATGATTTAAAGTGCTCGAGTGTTTGCTAAGAAATTTGAATTTTGTAAAACAATACTCGAGTGCTATATGTCAATACTCAAGTTTTACAAACACTTTTGGAAATGCTCGAGTGTTATCTGAGAGTGGTTTGAATTATAGGCTAAATACTCGAGTGTTTCATTTCTTGTACTCGAGTGATGGAGAACACTTTCAGCCTTTACTCGAGTGTTCAGAGACAAACATGAAGTGAAGTTATTTGAAATGTCACAATACTCGAGTGTTGAAAACATAATACTCGAGTGTTGTCACTTTTCTGCCTTTACTCGAGTGTTAGGATGAAAGTGTTGTGTTTTTAGAGGAAAAGAAACTCGATACTCAAGTATTTAAAAATCAATACTCGAGTGTTGTCAACACTTTCACTTAATACTCGAGTGTTGTGCTTGAAGTGTTGTCTTTCATTTGAAAACTTTGCCCGATACTCAAGTGTTGAGAACTAGCACTCGAGTGTTGGTAACACTTCCTCCACAACACGAGTGTTATACTTTAAGTTCAAGTATTTTGACTCAATACTCGAGTGTTCAAATGCAATACTCGAGTATTGTCAATATTTCCATCTGTAACTCAAGTATTCTGCTTCAAGTGTTGAGTATTCTTTTGAAAAACAAAATCCGATACTCGAGTATTACAACACAATACTCGAGTGTTGTCAATACTTCAACACTAATACTCGAGTTTCACATGAAAGTACTCTGTTACAACATATTTTATCACCAATACTCGAGTGTTCAAAAACATTACTCGAGTGTTTGTAATACTTTCTCTTAACACTCGAGTTTTCATTCAAAGTGTTGATTTCCAAAAACATTTTAACTTATAATACTCGAGTGTTACAGCTCAGAACTCGAGTGTTACCAACACTTTCAGCAAGAACTCAAGTGTTGTCTGAAAGTATTGATTTTTACTTCATGAAAATGCTTGATACTCGAGTGTTAAAGCATAGTGCTCGAGTATCCTCAATACTTTCACACACAACTCGAGTGTTTCAACAAGAAAACTTAATCATCAACAATTTAAGCTTGAAATCATTTTGTTATCATCAAAATAAGGTATCAACAAGAGTGAGATTTCAAAGAAATCACAATAGCAAAACTTTCTAAGAAGTTTTCATAAAATGCATGACATGTTTAATAATAAGTGTGAATGCATAAAGGGAATGAATGTGCACATGAGACATGGATATGCATATGGCCATAGCACATCAAGCACATATTCACACTTTCATTCTCATAAAATAAGTCATGCAAAGTTTTCAATACAATTTCACAACATAAGATTAAGTTAGAAGGTCTTGCTACCTTGTGTCTTTAATTTCCCTTTAACTTGAATGCTCTCTTGTTCACTTTGGGAGTCACTCTCTTGTACCCAACTTTAGCCTACACAATTGTCAACATAATGGCTATTAAACATAAGCCATTACCAAGACAAAAATTATTGTAAACCTTCCTTAAATCGTCTCTTGAACTTTAAGAACCTTAAACATCAAACTTGTCTTTAATGTTTTCTAATGCTTCCAAAAACTTGGGCTCACTTTTACCCTACACAAAAACTCATTTTAAACTCATTGAAAGCATCAAAATCATCAAAAGAAACTTCCTTCCCCTTGAACCAGCACAGGCCGAGAGGTTTCCCCAAAATACCTTAACATGTATTTTTCAACTTTCATCACTTATAACACTTGATTCTTGTTTCCAAATTCATATTCAAGCATGGTATAACTTGATTTTAGCCCTCCTATATTAAATGGAAAATTGGGCAGCACCTCCCCTAAAACTTCAAGATTTCCCAAATTTACAAAATTCAAGAACAAGCTTAAACAATCACAATATACATACCAAAACACTCCTTACAATTGTCTCTTTCTCAAGAACCCTAGGTATTCAAACTTGAGAAAGAGAGCCCAAATCAAAATTCCAATCCATGGAAGTTGTAGAGGAAGTTGAGAGGAAGAATTTCATGTGTAGCTTTAGGTAGTAACTCCTCTTACCTTGAGATTTCACAAGCTTTTCTCTTCTTCTCCATGGCTGAAATGATGTCTCTTCTCCCTCCATTTTTCTGTCCATAGGTCGGCCAAAGTGGTGGAAGAATGGAGGGAAAGGCTATTTATAAAATTTACTTAAATTAAGATGGATGGTTGAGATTTAAGGGTAAGATCTAAGGGCTAAGATTTTGCCACCACTTAAACATTTGTTTTCCTCTCATTGGTTAGTCAAAGATATCATCATGGATGCTAAAAAAATCTGGTTATGGTTTGGTTACATTAACCAAACCGAATTCCATTCGGTTACTTCTACCGATTACACTTTTTACCGGTAAACATAACTCTATTCCGGTAAATCTTTTTCTACTTTTCTGGAGATGTTTTCTTCCTCATTTTATCTCCATAAATCTCTCTTAAATATATTAAAACATCATCCTCAAAATGTCCCTTGATCCTATCAAAAGTAACAGGATTACTTTATCCTGTCTAAAACTCCCGAAAACACGTAATCTTAGGATAAATCATTTTTTAAAGCCTTGAAATTTTCTACATTTTTCATTGATGCTCTAGACCCTCATCTTTCCCCAAAATACCTTCTAAATTGTTCCAAATTAATTTTTGTAATAAATTATATTTTTGGGGATTTTCGGGCCTTTTTCCTCATTTTCGGGAAAATCGCCTTAATCGTACTTTGGGCAATAATTTTGTAAAATACTATAAATTCCACTGAATTTTTATAGACTCTGCTTTTTGACCTTAGGGAACTCCTGATACCTTAAATAATTATTTTCAACCTTCAAATCTTTAAAATTTCATAATTCCTTATCCAGACCGAATTTCAACAATCGGTTGAATCTCTGGTAATCAATGAGTTATGTTCTATCTCTTGGGCATTTGTGACTTTTTCTGATTTCTGGTCAATTGTTTGACTTTTTGACTTTGACTTGGTCAAATGACCAAAATGCCCTTACACTTTCTCTTAATGACCAAAATGCCCTTTGACGGTCTAACTTTTCATAAATTCCCATTTTGCCCTTGACCTTTTGGCCCTTGATCTTTTAGTTTCTGACACCTTGGGCGACTTCCCAGGAGATCACCCATCCTTGAATTGCTCCCGGGATGAGCATGCTTAATTGCAGAGTTCTCATAAAACTATTTTCGCTGAGCCAAGTCTGACTTTGGGGTTACTCAGCCTATCGGCATCAACTTTTTCCATACTTTTCATCAGTGTGCTCAAAGTCAACTTTTGACTAATGGTTTGGCCCCTTTTTATCCAATAACCATATTACCCTTGATCTTTTATACTTAATGACATTTATGTCCCTGGCTTACATCCTTGGTAATCTCAAAGCCTTATGACTAAATTAACCAAGGTCTTTTTAGTCCACTGACATCTTTTCTTTTTGTACTTTTATTTCTGGGCCTTGGCTTATCTTCTAACTATCGATTTGGCCTCTATGTTAGTTTACAGAAAAGGGTGGATATTACATTTCTCCCCCCCTTAAAATAAATTTCGTCCTCAAAATTTACACATCTGAGTCATTAACTCTCGGCTCTTATCTTTCATCTTTCTTTTTGTTTCTTTACATACCTTCTTTGGTGTAAGCCTTTACTAGAATACCCTTACAATTATCTGTTATAAGATCTTTCCTTTCATATAGGAAATAGGAAATTTCTGGCATCATGACTCAGGCTTGGGGTAAAATCAATCAATAAGTATCCTTTCATCTTTATACATTCTATACATCTCCTCGGCTTGGCTTATTTTTCCTTGAAGACCGACATAATCTTCATTATTGGAGATATCCTCAAGGATATTTGATCTCCAACCTCAACTTTATCGGTCGTCTTTTCTTATTGGCAGAATTAATTACTAACTTGTAACATCTTTTCAGCTTCACATTCTAAAACGTTCTATGACTGTCTCAGAATCATGCCAACTTCTCTCTTTACTGGAATTTCTCGATCTTTACTATCTGACCATTACTTTTGAAAAATAAAGTTTCTAAGGCAATCTTATTTATTGCCTAAATTTCAATGATCATTTATCGGGTCAGCCTTATTCTTTGCTGACGTTTATTATTTGCATCCTACTTTTTCTTTACTCTTAACTCACTCTTGTGTCTCTTCTTTCATTACCTGGTGAGTTCGTATAGTTTCTAGGATTCTCTGTCTTTCTTCCTTGACTTACTTATAGCCTCTTAATAGGCTTTAGGAAGAAATAATACTCTTTTGAGTTATCTCATTCCTTTCTGAACTTTAGCACTTTAATAGGGAACTTTTTAAGATTTTCTTACTTCCCTTGGTTCTTCTGTGCTTTTATAGTTTAGAGAAACTTTTACTTTACTTTCTAGTTCTCATGCTGCCTAACTAGCCTCGTGATCCATTACTCATAATTTATACTGGAGGCTTTAAGCTTCAATCTGTGAAGCTTTCTGATATCCTTCACTTCTCAACTTATCTTTCTCTTTAACTGGCCTGATTATCACTCATTCAAGACTTATAGTTTTGCTTTACCTTCTTTACGTTCCCTCTTAATAGGGATTGGAATAAGCTTACTCTCATTGACAGTTGGCTTATCTAAAGAAATAGTCAAAGGTACTCTCTCTGTACTAGCTATTCATCCTGAGGACATTTTCTTATCTTAAGCCCATTCCTGGTCATCTCATTCTCATGTTCTAAGAGTATCATCATGATTATGACTCCGAGCCTCTTTATAGGCTCCTCTACTGAGGTCCACTATGACCTTATGCGCATCAGCGCCCTTCTGTAGGCTTGGTCCCTGACCCTTGCCTCATAACATTATCAGGGGAGTCATTCTTGCTCTTTAGAAACCTTTAGACCATGGAACATGGGTTAAGAATAAGTTATCTATCCTCAATGATAGCTAGACAGATAATTTCCCAAGACTAATCTTAGTAAGCAGCACTGTCTTCTGAGATCTTGCTTATTCCTTCTCTTTTGCTCCAGCACTTCCCTGGAATTTCTCTTTTCCTTTCGTGCTTCTTAACTCATTCTTCTCATACCATCTCTCTTTTACTATACTGTTTGAATTCTCAGGAATCGATTCATTCAATGTTTGTTCTATGCCAATCTGCTATATTTTAGGATTCAACAATCCTTACTACTTCTTTTCTGATCATTACTATGATGTTGCGGAGGGAGGACTTACATTATGTTCATCTTACTAATTTATCTAGTACCCAACTATTCAAGGGATTATGCCCCTGGCTGCTATTAACTTACTTTCTCTCTTTTTGTATTGGGAATGGTCTATTCCATATGCCCTGCTTTTACTGCTTTCTTTCTCTTGTGGGACAACATGAAAAGCTCACAATGGTTTCCCATTGGAGTTCTAACTGATTCCTGTCTATCAGGAATATGCTTCTCCTTGTCTATCAGGAAGTAGCTTGCCTTGTACTAGGGCAATTAGTCCCACCTGATCCCTGTCTATCAGGGATCTGCCCTTTGTAATATCCATAATTTTTATGCTAAATGAAATAAAGGCTAATCTGACGATTAAGATGATGAATTAGAGACGATAAGTAGATAGATCAACAAGAAAGAAAGATTAAGGGCCGAAAGTTCAGGCATGGAGTTCCTGTGAATTCCAAAATTAAGTATATTTGCCCTAGAGCAATATGAGGATGGGAAACCTTATAGGAAGGGACCCATATGTTATTTAATAAAAGACCAAGGGCATAAAGGTCTTTCAGTATCAAAAGTAAGGGCAAAATGGTAATTTTGCAAAAAGTAGAGAAAGTAAGGGCAAAATGCTAATTTGACAAAGTTAAAGTCAAAAGTCAAAGTGAAAAGTCAACTTTTGATCAAAAATTTTCAGATGACCAATGGATAGAGCCCGACTCATGGATCACAACCACGAAACACGGATTTTCCAAATTCAAATTAGATTTTTATTTATATAATTTTGAAGGGTGAAGAAGGGAAAATTAATTATTTAAGGTACAAGGAGCCTCCAAAAATTTAGAGAAAAATATGGAAAATCTAGTGAATTATATAGTATTTAGTAAACTTATTATCCAGTGTACAGTTAAGGCGATTTTCCCGAAAATTTGGAAAAATACCTGAAAAATACCCGAAAATCCCCAAAAAATAATTATTTCAAAAATTAATTTTGGACAATCTAGAGGGAATTTTGGAAAAAGGAAAAGGGCTAGAGAATCAGTGAAAAATGTAGTATTTTTCAAGGCCCTAAAAGAAATTTGCTCTCCGATTGCTCCGTTTCAGGGATTTTGGACAGGATAAAATAATCATGTAAAAATTGAGGTAATGATAGAGCTTGTCGTGGGGCTTTCAAACAAAACTAAGCTAGAATGCAATATAATGGCACTAACCTAGGTCGATCTCTACGTGGAACCTATATTGAATTACTAATACTCAAGCGCAAATAACAAATTAACCAAGAGGCATCAAATGCTTTTTTTTACTAACTAAATGAACTAAATAGATATACTTAAATTCTATGAAATGAATGTCCTAGGTGATTGACTCCACTAACCTTCCTTGTCCAATTTTTAAATTGAGTTCTCCTTTTAACTAAGCACAAGGACTAGCAAGGACCCTTACTAATCAATATTCCTAACCTTTTAAAATAATCTAAACCTAGACTCAATTAATCAATTAGGAATATCTTTAGTGCTTAGCTTGTGTTAGATTTATAAAAG
>JANTPZ010144499.1:0-7500 GCA_025593235.1 Vachellia pachyceras | reverse complement strand
ACCTTTATGAAATTGCTTCCTCAAATTTTTTTTTTATCATGAATCATTTTAAGCTTATCCTTGTATATTCTAGCATTATCATAAGATTCAAGCCTCATTTCTTCAAGTTCTTGGAGCTGCATCTTCCGATTAACCAGTGAAGATTCAAGATTTGCATGACATGCCTTAATAGCCTAATAAGATTTGTGTTCAATCTCCATAGGTAGATAACAAGTTTTGCCATAGAGCAGCCGAAAGGGAGACATGCCTATAGGGGTCTTATAGGCCGTCCTATAAGCCCAAAGTGCTTCTTCAAGCCTTTCGCTCCAGTCCTTACGAGATGGTTTCACGACCTTCTCAAGTATTCGCTTCACTTCTCGATTAGAGACTCCCTTTTTAACCACATCTAGAATAAGAGGATTCAATATCCTCTGTGGTTGTCTAACTGGTTTAGACTCTTCATTCAAAATGGTCCTGTGTGTGCAAACTGAGGGATTAATCTCTGGTATGTCCCCTAAAGACCATCTTATAGCCCCTTTATAACGCTGTAACACAGAAATCAATCTTTCTTCTTCTAAACTACTCAAAGAATTGGAAATAATGATAGGTAATTTAGAATCAGCAGCAAGAAAGACATATTTCAAATTAGGGGGAAGGGGTTTCAATTCTAAATCAGGAGGTTGCATAATAGAATGAACCAGTTCTTTTGTATCAAGTGCTTTTAATGCAAGTGTCATGTCTATGTGGCTTGGGGAAGGAGATATAAGCTCAGCATCCTTTGTATGTCCTCCACTTCCCAACTTAGTACCACTCTCAGAAGAAATTACGGGCATAGTTTGCATAATAGCTCCTTTATCATCAATACCTGCAAAATCAACAAACTTACCTTTCTCAAGGCTATCATCAGGCATAACATTCAAAATGATATCGTAGTTAAGATTAGATGATGCATCAAAATCATGATAGATGGAAAGGAGGTAATTAACTTCTAAACAATTAACACACACCACGTCATCGTAACATGAGCAAAAAGAAGAAGAATGAGGGATAGATAAACAATTAAATGCATCATATGCTTAACAATCTCATCATGCCAATTATGTTCATGCATATCAGATTCATGCAAATTATCAACATCATCAACACAACCAATCAAATTAACACCTAAGTATGAGCAATCTGCATAACCATGAGTCATAGCATCAGAGATGTTGAAGGTAATCTCTTGGTCCCCAAAACCCATATTAATCACTCCGTCTTTCACATTAATTATAGTCTGGGCTATTCTAAGGAAAGGTCTTCCTAAAATCAAAGTGTTGTCAGCTTTAAGTTCATCAGTCATGTCTAACACATAGAAATCAGCTGGAACACAAGACCTTTTACTTGTACAAGAACATCCTCAAGAAATCCCTTAGGGTACCTCACGGTTCTATCAGCTAGGCCTAGCACAACACTGGTATCTTTTAAAGTATGAATACCTAAACTGTCATAAACAGATGTAGGCATAACATTTATGGCTGCGCCTAAGTCTATAAGAGCATGAGAAATGTTTGCTTTGCTTATGGTACATGGAATAGCGTAGGAACCCGGGTCTTTACATTTAATTGGTAACTATAGCTTGAAAATAGCGCTAACACTAGACCCCAGTTGGATTTTCTCACTATGCCTATACTTTCTCTTGTTTGTACGCAAATCTTTCAGAAACTTAGCACATTTGGGCATCTTTTTAACCAAATCAAGTAATGGAACATTAACCTCAAGTTTGCCAAACATTTCAAAAAGCTCATCGTTATCCTTCTTTTCATTAACTTTCTTACTCATAAGATAAGAATGAGGAAAGGGCAAGTCAGAAATATTTACCTCATCACCCTTAAAAGGTGACCTTTTCCTCATTTGGCCTTGCTTAGCAACGATGGACTCCTCTTTCTCTTGAACAATTGACTGCTCACGTGATTTATCTAAGAGTCTCTTCTCTTCAGTACTTTCGGATTGAATGGAGGTATCTTGAGTAGTATTGAGGATGTCTTGAGTGGCTATCACAGGAGGGGACTCAACTTCTATCTCTTCATCAACGATTTCTTCATTTTCATCATCATCTTTGAATCGTACCTTCTTCATACCAATGTCCTTACCATTTCTTAATGCAACTGCACTCAAAGATTTAGGATTCATCATCGTGTTTGAAGGCATTGATCCACTAGCCTTGGCTTGCTGTTCACTCACCCCATTTGAAAGCTTAGTGACGTAAGAAGTCAAATTAGAAGTTCTTGTTTCCCACTACTCCATTTTATTCTTTAAGGCTGTAAATCTTACTTTAGATTTAGCTTCAGATTTAGATATGTGTTCAGTCATTGCTTCAATGCCTTGAGAATTCGAGAGAAACGCTCATCATCTTTAGAAAGTGGTTGATGTGGGGTAGACATGGCTCTAGAGAATTCACCTTGCAGCCCTCCATAGTGAGATTGCCCTTGAGTAACCATATTTCCTTGAAACCCTTCTTGAATCTGCCTATTATCATTTCCTCCCCATTGAAAATTGGGATTAGCTTTCCACCCTTCGTTATATGTATTTGAATAAGGATTCCATTGTCTAGATTGATTAGACCTTTCTTGATACATGGCGGAAATGTCCTCATATCTGTGAGGACAAGCAACAGAAATATGCATAACAGAATTACAATGTTCACAGCTAGGTGCAGCTATCTCCATGTTCTTAGGGTTCCGAGTGTCAATAGAGGATGTGTGAGATGCAAGTTGATTCAATTGTGTAGTCAGTGCAGCAATCTGAGAAGTAAATGCATCTAGTTGTGGAATGTGGACTGAAGAGGGATTAATATGCATTGCATTGACATTTTTAGACTCTCTAATGCTATACTGTTGATGATTCAATGCCATTTTCTTAATAAGCTCCCATGCCTCTTCAGCAGTTAAATCAATTAGAGAACCCCCTAAAGCAGCATCTAACATGCCTTTGTCTTGGGTCTTTAATCCATCATAAAAGTATTGCACTAGTTGTTCATTTGGAATCTGATGGTGTGGACATCTAGAAAGCAAATCTTAAAAACGGTTCCAGTAATCATAAAGTGACCCATCGTAGTCTTGCTTTGAAGAGTATATCTCCTTCCTCAATGTGGAAGTTCGAGAAGTAGGGAAGTATTTCTCCAAGAATATTGCCTTTCTGAGGTTGTTCCAGTTGTGATAAGCATTTGCCATATGCATAGGTAAGCTCATGTACCATTCTCGTGCTTTTCCCTCTAGAGATAAATGAAATACCTTCCAAAGAACTTCATTTAGACTAGCACCAATCGGCTTCATGCTAGAGCATATCATATAGAGAGATTTCAAATACTTATACGGGTCCTCACCCGTCAAGCCATAGAATTTAGGCAAAGAATTAAGTAATGTACCTTTGATTTCAAAATTAACATTAACATTAGGGCATGCAATATTAAAAGGATCATAATTTGCATAAGAAGTAGTAGCTTCCCTAATGGTCCTTCTCCTAGGGTTACCCCCATTATTCTCACATATTCTATCATGTTCCACATTATATCCATTACCCCCTCTATCGTTACCACTATTAGGATTATTAACTTGCTCCATTATCTCAAGATCTCTAGGGGTGCTAAATTCACTAGAGGGTAAGTTAGACTCGATTGAATGATTTTCCTCTTCAACTATAGTTTCACTAGCCCTTTCTACTATTTGATCTTGTCTAACTTCTCCTAAAGACCTTTGAAGTTTAGATTTAGAAGGAACTAAAGTTTTAGCCCTACCTCTTATTGACATAAACAATCAATCAATCAAAACAAAGTGAATTTTTGAATTTTTTTAATGCAATTGAAAAAGGTAAAAATAACTCCAATCAAGTTACTTGACACTTAATTACTAAAGAATCAATTTCTTGGCTCCCCGGCAACGGCGCCAATTTGACGAGCGGATCGTTAGTCGCCTTAGATCCGCGTCAAAAATAATTTAACTGAATTAATGTAATATAGTACCAATCCGGGTCGTGTTCACTTTGAGGAGCCGACAAATAAAATTAATTCCTAATAATTGAATGCGAGTAACTTAAATTGAAATTAAAATACTTCTTTTTGATTTTTTTATAAAAATTACTACAATGAATTTTGGTAAAATAAAAGAAAACGAAACACACGAATAAACGATGATAATAATCAATCCTCCAACTCAACAATGTGGGCAATAATCACTTCAATAGATATGAGAGTTAAAATAATGAATTAAAGAATTATAATTAAGCTTTAATCCAACAACCGAGCCATCTCGAATTGCCACAAAATCTTTTCCAAACTTCCAATTCACTAACTGCCACCAGAATAGTAAAGAGGAATTAAGGATAATAAAACCACTGCTTAATTGTAACTCTTAAATTCAAATAATAGAATTAAAGCTAGAAAAAGATTATTTGATCCAAGATTCTAAGCCACCTTAGAAAATCACAAAATGTTAACTCTGAAATCAATATAAACGTCATACCAGAATATTATAATTGAAATCAAAGTTGAATCAGCCTAATATCAATTGCTAAACAAAAATTCAGTCACAATAATCTCCAAAATAAATTATATCAAACAATAGAAATTGTTCCAATAATTAGAAAAACTATCCTAAGACCTGGGAATTGTTAAACAATTATTGGACAGGAAATTAAAGTAATTAAAAACTCCCCTTTGAAGAATCAAACTCCTGTCATTGTTGTTGAGTCAGAGAATTGAAGAACTAGCCAAGAATTGCCATCAAGGATTCCAAGTTGCACAGCCAAGCCATAAGAAATTTCAGACGTCCCAAAACTGTAGAATGGATAATTAGATCCTGGGAGGTGAATGACGTGAATCTCCAGGCAACTCGCGAGTGACGGCTGTGTATGTGGAATGGAGAGAGATGAATGAATGAGAGCGTCTCTATCCTTGTGCGTTTTATGAGTTTGTGCGCGGCGTGGATGGTTTCCTTTTATTGTGCCGCCCTAATTGGAATATGGATTGTGTGCGGATGAATTGCTTCATGTGCACCGCTTCCAAGTTCCAATGATTTCCTTCATTCTCCTGTGCGTCAATCTTCATTAACCTAAAAAGGTGGAATAATAAAAATAAAAATATAATATAATATAATAAATGGAAAAGATAATGTATTTGGTCCTTTATTTAATGAATCTCTAAGATAATATATCATTCGATAGATCTTCTATTTTAAACTCAAAATCTTAGATTTTCTAATTTAAACTCAAAATCTTTTAAAATTATATTGATAAATATATTTAATTTGAATTTATCTTTTGATCCCAATTTCTTCTAAGAATACCCTTAATTGGCTTTAATTTCAAATAATAATCTTAATAATAATTAATGCAATTATACTCAATAAGAGTCCAATAATAGCACAAAAATCTCCTAAAATGCTGTAAATTCACTTGATAAAATATAATTATTTCACACATTCTCACTCTCAGCACCCGATCGCCCCCACATCCACATTCTCACTCTCCCCGCCTCAACACTTTTCTTGCCTCCTTTATCATTCGCCATGGCTTGTTGTGGAGTTGAGCTCACTTTTGCTACCTTTTCCATGACTGACTAATTCCTCTGCTTCCCTAGGAGCTGTGACCAAAGCCTGATTGACCTTTGGATTTGACAGGGAGTTCATTGAGTTTTAAATCTATCCTTAATCACTTCGGTTTGTAATGATTTATAAGATTGTTAGTGATTGTGTAATAGATTTTGGTTTCCCATTCTTAGATTTCTGTGACTGGATTTACTGAGTTTGGCCTTGGAGGTGAACTTCTTGATTGAGAATAGCTTCAGTCAGATTTTGTAATTGGTTAATTGCTTGATCTAATTGTTGTGAATAATATTTGATTAGTATTGGTCAATACTATGATTTACTTGAGGAGCAGGCATCCCAAGATACTTTCACTCCTAGTGGAAGAATATATATCTTAGCGACAACCATTGGGAAGCTACATGAAATGTTGTTGGGGTAGGCATTATTATCAAGAAGTATTTTGGCGCATCTTCATGTAGCTCCTCCTCCAGCATAGTTTCAAAAGAGGAGCTTGATTCAAGGTTGGAAAAGGAATGACAGAAAGTTGAAGCTTAGCTGAAATTTTTTTTTGAATAAGTGCTCTAAGAGCTCAATAGATGCCGCACCCAAACCCTCAATGACTTCCAACTTGAATTTAGGTCGGAGTTTGATGAGTTTAAGGATAGCCTCCTAAATGGGCAACTGTCACTAAGAAATGAACCTTCATAGTTAATTATAATCACTACTATAAAAGAGGCCTCTAATGTCCAGTGATTTGATCTTCTAATGTCCATTTTGTGATGGACGTCTTTATTAAAGAATTATAACCATTATGATATGATGTCTGTATGTGAGAGGCAGTGCCTCCCACGTCCAGCTCATGTCTAGTATTAGTAATGCTAACCTCTCAATTCCAGCATTATGAGATGCTAACGTGAGAGGCTCAGCATCTCACAACCACCATAATTTATATTGGTTATTCTTCATTTTTCTGGCATTCTTTCTCTATTTTTTGTAAAAAACAGTCAATTTTATTATTAACAAAAAGGTATTTAGTACACAAACTATAGCTGAAGTAAAAAAAACCCTCGAAAAAACTTATACAACCTAACACTATCTTACACAACAAAATAACCTCTTGTGATCCCATCGCATACCCTCATTTGCATTTTTCTTCTCCTCCATTCTTGTTCAGTTAATAGCTCACAGACCTTGATTCTAAGCTCCTACTAGAATTCCTCCTATTGTTCATATTGTTGATCATATTTTCCCTTTGATACACAAGAAACACGCATGTGAATGAACTTTTGGGGAACACAAGGTATATTGATCCTTGAATAAACATGACATCCTAACTTTTGGAGTACCTTAGCATCATAGAGAAAGATGAGGTGGCAGCAAGGTAAATACAGTTTTGAAAAATGGAGACAACGTAGAGAAGGAATGGGAGAAAATGAATAAAATGAGAGGCTGGAGGCGGCTTGGAGCTTAAAAGAATGTAATAAAGGGATTTTTAAAACCTCTATGAACTATCTCACGTCCAGCCTTAAAATGCTAGATTTGAGATGGTCTAGCTCATCCCTCTCAAGTCCAACATTTTGAGGCTCAACGTAAGAGGTGACCCTCTCAAGTCCAACTCTTTATTGCTAGACGTGAGAGGGTATTCTCCAAGGTTATCAAAACCGGACTGGTGACTGAACCAGTCAAGACAGTGGGTTAAGGGTTAGTGGGTCAGACCGGAGTCAAACCGAGGGTCAGACCGGTGAGGAATAAAAAATTAAAAAAATAAATATTATCACATATTGACAAAATTAAACTATTGAAAATTTCAAAAAATAAGTAGTAAATTCCATTATTAACAAAATAACAATTACCAAATAAATAATATACTTATAGATTATCTATTATCCAACATTATTTATTGTTTCAAAATTTCAAAATATATATGGTAAGGGGATATTTTGTTTTTTCTTCTCACATT
>JANTPZ010144493.1:6408-42247 GCA_025593235.1 Vachellia pachyceras | reverse complement strand
ATGCTACATTGTTGGTGACCTTAGTACTTTGATGTGACATTTTATTATCCTTTTTAACTAAATTATGTCTACAAAATTTGCCAAAGAATAATGGTTTTAGTGGTCCCGTTGAGCCTGGAAATTATGTAATCGGGTAATTTTCTCACTTATTCCTGCTTAGTTGGTTGAATGAAGTTGCAGGGTTGGGGTTATCATCCCCTACCATCCTCCAGCTAGTTGTCCTTTGAGATTGAGCAATGAATATGTGAATTTAAAGTTTGAATCATTCAAGTCTCATAACTAAATAGACGTGAATATTTGGTATAATAAGGTAACAAGTGCATATCGGATTGGTGTTGTCTAATGATGCTGTACTGATGAACATTGTTTACAATTTTGTAGTTTCAAGTTTCATCCAATGTTTAACTTTGGGAGTATGTGAGTCTTCACTGTAATAGTGTAATCTGACATCCCATCGGTCTTGAAAATAATTGCATTTTATATATCCGTTGATCTTCATTGATCATGTGCAAGAATCAGGTAATTAAAACCCAGACCGAACTATGAATTGGTCGGCAGTAGGTTGAAGGTTAATGAGTCATATCAAAATAATTTAATTTAATAAAAAATACTCATGTTTGATTATAAACAAGTTAATATCATAATATTTTATAAAAAAGACTGAACACGTAATGTTTTGATGCATACATGTCTCACACAATTATTTGATTATAGTAATAATAAAATATAACATTGAGAATACATGTTTATTCTTAGAAGCCTTCAAAAGCTACAAATAACAAAGTAATGAAACACTAAAACAGAATCACTAATAGTTAGTTGTAGTTTGATTTAGTAATTCAAAAAATAGAAGTAAGAAATTATCAATATGATGACAAACTAAAGCAATAAATCAAATCAAGGTAGTATAGGTTTACTAAAATTAAAAAAAATCGTTTTTTAAAATAAACCTGATCGTGTTATCACCGATTTGCTTTAAGTTACCTGAGTTAGGACCTGCTTACCCCAAATTACACCGGTTCACTGTGGATCAAAATTTCCCAAGTTAGGAATATGATTGGACTTGTTAGATGGTCCGGTCCGGTTTTTAATCCACTAGTCAGAATCATTCTGTAAGCTGTCCATTATTAGAAGAATAATATTATTGTTGTTAACGTTGGTGTCTGTATGGTCTACTGTAATGGTGAGACTTGGCTCCACATGAAGGATGATTCCCCTTTCAAGGAAACTTCCCTTCTGATCCAAAAGGGCGCCGACATGCTACAGCCTATTTCACCATACATATTCTTTGGTCTGTGACAGCAATGAAGGACGCGCACCCACACACACTCACAATATCATAAAGCTATCAAAGTATAAACTATTGTAGGGCATGACACTTTGGAGAAAACAAAAAATCATCTGAACAGAGAAATGTGAACAAAAGCCCAATGAAGACGATTAATGTACACGAGCTATCCAATCACCGTGAATGTCGGAAATATTTTCCTATCTAGGGCACCTGTGCAAAGCCCAAAGACCGGCTGCGTACGGCATGCAATGAAGGATATTGCACACTGTTTATTCATCAAAACCCTAATTATTTTCCCCTGATTGGAGCTAAAGTTATTGGTACAATTACATCAACTATTCTTCTGATTTCTTACTTGTAACTGCAATATCCTAGAATCTACTTTTTCTCTAAGAAAAAAATTGGTCGGTGATGCATGTTTAGGCTTGGCAAATAACAACTCAGTCACTGTCTTGCGAAGTAACCATTGAAGTGTGCCAATGATTGATTTGTGAATCTTGTTGTTGTTTGTACCTTAAGTTGTTCATTACTATGACTTCTTATCTGATTGGTCAACCCTCTGAACGTATCTTTCCAGGATGTTTTACGGACCAGGTGGACCTTATGCTCTGTTTGCTGGCAAGGATGCTAGCAGAGCTTTAGCAAAGATGTCTTTTGAAGAGAAAGACCTGACTGGGGATGTCTCTGGTCTTGGCCCTTTTGAGCTTGATGCCTTGCAGGATTGGGAATACAAGTTTACGAGCAAGTATGTAAAGGTAGGCTCTATAAGAAAGCAAGTCCCAGCAAATGAAGCAGAATCCACCAGCGAACCATCAGAATCAGCTCCCCGTGATGCCGCCCCCGATGAGCATGCCGAAGAGAAAAATGGCCCATCCGGAGCTGCAGCGGTTAAAAGTGAGGAACCACTTTCAAGTGTTGATGCAGATAAAAAGTAATAATGGTTGAATCTTATCTCAACGTCCTCTCTCAGTGTATGGATACTGTCTCTACTATCAGAGCCGATGTGAATAAATGATTAATCCTTTATAAATGTATTAAGAAAAAATGCAGAGATATTGTCACTTTCACTACTCTAGGCCACCCCTTCTCCCAAGGAACATTGCATGAAGGCCGTTGTTTGATCAATAATTAATTTTTAGGGTTTAATTTTGAGTTATCTTGTGGATTTAAACCGTGAAAGGGTTATATCATAGAGGCGGCAGCTGATAATTGGCTTGTGGTATTTATATCATCTTGTCCTGATAATGCAATTTCTCCATGTTTTCTTATAATCTTGCAATCACAACACAATTCTGTAATGACATGGCATATGTAATAGCTTTGCAGAGAAATGCATGCTTATCTAATCAAATAGTATACAATTATATAATTGTTATATTATAATTGAAGACTAGGATTTTTACTCCTGCTATGTTTATAAGTATTTACATCCCAAATCTTGTCAAAAAAAAAAAAAAAAGGCCAAAATATCCGAACTGGCATGACAAAGTTTCGACCTTCAGTATTGTTTTATGCCTTGTTTGGTATGGTGGAATTGGTGTGATGGAATTGGAAATTGAATTCATTTCCTTTGTTTGGTATGAGGGAATTGGGAATTGGAATTGGAATTGGAAATGGATGTCAAAATGGGTGGAAATGATTTCCATGATGTAACCCATAGAATTGTATTCAATTCCATGGAATTAGCTTTTTGGCCTCTATTTTTTTTTCATATTTATATCTATTTCTATCTACATTTCCATCTTCATTTCCATTTCCATCAAAATCAATTCCAGCATATCAAAGGAGGCATTAAAGTTTCCTAATGCAAGGTGAAGAAGTTTCGAAGTACTTTGGTTAGAGGAGGGGAGGAATTTTGCTTACGTCACATTGGTTGGTTACTAGAATGGAAGGGACATATTTCCCCTACCTTTGATTGAAACAAAATTGGATTTTTGCCGGTATGGCTAAAGTCGTAACCAAATAGCATCAGCTACACTAAATTGAAGATCCCGCCAGTGTCTATCTGCCTGAATTTTCATGAGATTCTGGGCCTTCAACAGATTTTCTCGCAACAATCTTAACATGTCATCCCCTGACTCCAGTTTTTCTAATTCGGCGACTAAGATTTCCCCCTTGATATAAGCAACGAGGGGAGGTGGATCATGGCCGTAGACAAGCTTGAAAATAGTATTATTGGTAGCCACATAAAAGCTTGTATTAAAAGAGTATTCTGCCCAGCAAAGGAATTTGCTCCACAATTTGGGTTGCTCGTTAATGAAGTGATGAAGATGTCTCCAAACATCGATTCACGACCTCGGTTTGCCAATTGGTTTGTGGGTGGTATGATAGTGTGTTTGGCTTATCCGAAACAGCTCTTTCCAAAAGGTGCTTAGGAAGATAGGTCTCGATAAAAAATGATCGATCGGGGCATTCTGTGAAGTCTCACAATTTCCTGGCAAATTGAGACTGCCACTGTTTTGGCCAAATAAGGGAGAGAGGGAGAGAGAGGGAGAGAGGAAGGAAATGGTTGTACTTGCTCAATCGGTCGACCACCACTAGTATAGTATCAAAACTTTTAGATTTTGGAAGGCAAGTGATAAAATCAAGAGATATATCTTCCCAAAGTTGCTCTGGAATTGGGAGAGGTTGCAGCTGGCCTACAGGGGCCAATGTTTGATATTTGTTTTGTTGACAGATTAAGCAATGTTGGACATAAGGTTTAACATCGCTTTTCAACACTTTCCAATACAAGTGAGCGCTAAAACGCTCGAGTGTTTTGAGAAAACCCCAATGTCCACATGTGGGAGTGGTGTGAGCCTCTACCAAGAGCTTTGTGCAAAGTGAAGGCGGATTGGGTATGACCAACCGCGCTTTATAATACAAGCTGCCATTTACCAAGCTGTAATTAGACAGTGGGTTCAGATGCTGCTCCAAACCCTCAATAATCTCCCTTGTTTCAGCATCATCTAGTAGAGCCTTCGGGATAAGGAATCAGCAGCTGCATTATTTTTCCTAGTCTTACATAGAATAGTAAAGTTATAAAGGAAGTAATTTTACCAAGAGAAGCTGCTGAGGAGGAGTCAAGGTGCACTGTTCCAGAAGGGATTTAAGATTGCAACGATTTTGACAAAAAAAAAAAAGTGATGCGGGCTTAGTAATTTTCTTAATGAAAGCACCGTGCGGTCTAGCAAGATTCGCTCAAATCCTTACTCTGAACTTACTAGTAAGCCTTCCAAAGACTTGACTTAATTTTGAGAACTAAGGAAGTCTAAAGAGAGAACTTGAGAGATGGAGAACTTGGGAGAATGCTCTTGAATGTTACAAATGGACCTCTTGGGGTTATTTATACTGTTCCACCTCCTCAATGGACGGTGGAGATCGTTTCGATCTAACGGCTCCTATTCGCCTCCCATAATTCTCTCCTAAAATATCTAGATATTTACACATTGAATTTACACATGTGAAAAATGTGTGCAGAGTTCTAAAATGGCCAAGTATATACAAGAGATCTCTAGAGAATTCTAGGGTTTTCTAGAGTGAACCGTGACACCCGGTAGATAGCGACGCCATTTCTGAAGTGATAAAACCAACGCCAGCAATTCCCAGTCATAGGCAGATTTGTACCGATTAGGAAAAGAGAAACCCTTACTGAAATATGTGATGGGATGTCCTTCCTACATGAGAACTGCACCTATTCCATCCATGGATGCATCGCATTCCGCTGTGAAAGGAGTAGTGAAATTTGGTAATTGCAAAACTGGAGTAGTGGTTAAGGCTGCCTTTAAAACCTCAAAGGCCTCCTGAGCTCGAGCATTCCAGATAAAAGCGTTCTTCTTGGTTAAATCTGTTAATGGGTGAGCCATGATACCGTAGTTCTTACAAACCACCTTTAGCATCCGGTGAGACCCAAAAATCCCCTTAATTCTTTCATGTTCGTCGGAGTGGGCCAAGTAGAAACATCCATTACCTTCTCGGGTACAACCTCCACAGAAATTTGGGACTCAATTTCTTTCTTTTGGTGCTGAGGATATCTGTACGGACATAGGTTTGGTGGAGTAGAATTTGGAACCAGAGGTATGGTGTGGAATTTGTCCCTGGATAGTGGCAGAGTTGTAGGTTCTGCAAAAATGCTACTGAATTCTTGGCAAATAGGAAATACAATCAAAACAGCCTCAATACTCTTGATAAGTAACAAAGCTTTGTAGACACACAGGATGGTTAGTTTCAGGAATCACAACATACACCCTATATTTCTTGCCATTCACCCACAATGTCAGAAACATTTTGTTCTAATTAGCCTCAATAATGTTCAAAGAAGCTAGCCACTTAATACCCAGAATCAGATATGTGCCCCCTAATGAAAATGGTGAAAAATCATGTCTAATGGTTAAATATGCATTTTTTACTTCAAGATTAGGACACACCTCGATTACATTCAACCAACCTCCCATTACCAATCTGTACTCCGAATATAGGGATGTTGTGCGCAGGCAAATGCAACTCGTTCACCAACGTATCAGAGATAAAGTTGTGGATTGACTCACTATCAACAAGAATCAAAGTCTGACATCCGTGTATTTGTCCCTAAAGCTTCATAGTAGAAGCCGAAGATTTTCCTAATATGGCGTTAAAGGAAATCTCGACTTCCTCTACTTCAGCATCCGCGTCACCATCATCGGCTTCACCACTTGATCATCTTCTTTGGTGATTTCTAACAGGGAAAAAGAACTGGAGCATCGGTGACTAAGGCGGAAAGGCTCCCCACATAAAAAAAAAGAGGCCCTTGTCTCTGTGTCTCTGATACTCGGTTGGAGGTGGTAGAGGGAGAGACTTCGTCCCTGAAGAAGATGTGAGGGAGAATTTGGTCGAAGACCCCGAGCTTCTGGAGTGACTGTCTCGGGTAGGATAATTTACCCGATCTGATAGAGTTGGGTTCCACTGTTCACTCGCAGCTTGGCGTCATACTCTAAGGCAAGAGAAATCGCTCGGGACGCGAACCTGGGTTTATGTTATCACACATCGGTACGCAATTCTTCCTTGAGCCCACTCATAAAAACGCCTAATAGAAAATGATCCGGCTAGTTCTTCACCCATGCGGAGCATCGAGTGAACTCCAATCGATATTCCTGCACCGTCCCTGTATGCCTGATGCCGCAACGATATTCATCCGGGTTCTAGAATTTGGGTGGGCCATAGCTCTCTTGAAGGGCCTTGACAAGTTCATCCCAATACATGATTGTTCTCTCCTGATTCACAAGCAAACAAGTCGAGCATTTCCTTTGGGGTACCTGGAGGCAACATCTACTTTTAGCTCTTCCGCATCGGAAAAATTTCTCAGCTTTCAGAATCCATCACCGAGGCTCACCTCCGCCGTACTTTGGGAATTTGATGTTTGTATACGGCAGACGAAGTCTATATGAAGCTTTTGGGTCGTCTTCACTATTAGCCTCCCAATGGGTCCTACTCTTCCCCTTTTCACGATGCATGGAGATAGACTCTAATAAGGTAGAAACCTTTTCGGCCAGGGTGTCAAGTGCTTCAAGGCGCGCAGCGATTGCTACGATTGGGTCGGACGATGTTGTGTGCTCATCGGGATCTGGATTTTCTTGTGAAGATCATGTAGTCACCATGAGGATCGAACGCGCTCTGATACCAAATTGTTGAGCACCTTTGTTTAATAGATAAATAAGAAGGAAAAGAAAACAGTAACAGTGAAATAAAGGTACTCTAAGTAAGGGCAAGTGCTCACTCAATACTCTCAACTAGCTAAGTAGAATATCCAATCAGGTTTAAGACCTGTCAAAATTCTGATGATCTATTGCACTGGGCCAACGGCTAAAATATAATGGATTTACAGCAGTATTTTTCGAATAATGGAATAACAGAAATGAAACAACCAACTAAGCCTAAGTGGGTGCATGGCACCACTTATTTCTCAACAGGAGTAAATAAATAAATATAAAACAAGAATTCAAATTATAAAAGGAAATGCAATTAAAAATAAATAAACTAGTCTTAGTCTAAGCTCCTGGATTTTCTGCTTCAACTCCAAAATGTCTCCTGCGTCTAGAATAAGTCAACAGTGACCGTTGGGTTGTATCAATATTCTTCATATGTAGAACGTGTAAAACTAAATAATGTCATTTGTTCATCCATCTTCTTTAAACTAAATTTTTAAAACTCCTCTCATAATATTCATGAATGAATTAAGTTCTTTGCAAATGACAGGTTGTGATCATCACATGAATTTTTGTGTAACGTCTTCAAATATTTTTGCAGCAATAACTTCATACTTGTGGTTGTAGGCCAAACCAAGCTGTGATATCAAATAATACGTGATTTATCAAAAAAATCTGTAAATTAAAGAATTGATAAGCTAAAACTCTCAAGAAATTTGTCTTTAGATCATTTGCTATAAAAAGTTTCATAAAAGTTAGTCGAACTTTTATAACACCAACCATATTTCATCCCGAACACTCAACACAGGTTAATACTTGTCGAAGAAAACTTTTTGTCCATTTCTATCCAAAAATGCTATACAGGTTGTAAGAGCACAACTTCAAAGAAGTCTCAAGTCAAAAGCAGACTATTCAGGTATGTCCACTCAATTAAGTCCCCTGTAATACCTTCTCTGCAATGAAGGGAAAGAATTCGTAACTTGTAAACTGCGATCAAAATTGGGCGGTGCAGCTTTATGTAGAGGCGGCGTCATAAACTGATAATGGGAGCCAGGACTCTCTGAAATTGAACTACCGGATAACAAAACACTTCGATCTGAAAAGTTGCATTAAAAATGCATTTTGCCAGAATTACTAAGATCAGCAGAGCTTGAGTAGTAGTAACTTGGAGGAGTTCGATCCTTCTCAACATCACAATGCTGTGAGTTCATAGTGGATGAAAACAGATCCATGCCACTGCTGTTGTGAAACGAAGTTGGATGTTCAGGCAGCATAAAATGGAATGGGCCACACCGATCTGTATGGCTTCTAACACTCTGGGACATACCTGCAGAACCAGAGCTATGTGGAAGGAGGTTTAAGCTTGAAGATTCAGTATTCGACAAGATCCTAGTTATCCTGACCTTCAAAACCCTCCCAACCATTTTAAAACCATTCATGTGAGTCACAGCTACTTGTGCATCCGTGGCATTTTCAAACTCGACAAAACCAAAACCTCTACAAGTTCCAGTTGTTCGATCCTTGATTACTTTTGCTTCAAGGATCTTATCGAATGGGGAAAACAGCTCCAACAAGCTATTATCATCAAACGCTTGAGAAAGATTGCCAACATAGAGATTATTCATCAATGATTTCTTTTCAGGCCTCCGTTAACGGGCCAATCTAGTCTTTCACAATAAAGTGATAGACGGAACTGCCATTAACTGATTATCCTCTCGAACCAGCTACTATCATCTCCTTGGTAAGCTATTGCCTCACCAACTTTGTCTACCCTCTGCTGAACTGGAACTAAAACCAAACCCAGAACCCTGCCCGGAGTCATTCTGCGGAGATAGAACGTCCAAGGGACTGGCACTAAAACATGTACATGAGTTCACTTGGAAAGTTGATTGAAGGTCGAGGTAGGCATATGACAGATGTCCCTCATCACCACAAACTCAGCATACATTTTCATCCCTAGCTGTTCCATTCAGCTTGGTCAGCTCTTCAATTGAGCCGCCTTGTGCTCATTTTTAACTTCAACTGGGATTAGCAATTTTTCAACCATGGCAACTGCTGCATCCAAAGAATTGTTGTTGTCTGCTTCTATATAGACATGTAAGTCCTCTATAGAAGAGACAGATATATTGTGTGATTTTGAGCACCGTTTTCCTTTTACAGAAGTCTTTATGTAACCTACATAACTAAATAAAGTTAGAGCCCAACCCAAAGTCTGATCTAATTTTTGAAAGGATTGAATTTGGTAGCCTTTGATTTGTTCTGGTACAGTAGAAATTTGATGTCAGGTTGGACTGGATTTAGTCCACTGAACTAGTGGACTGGTTCATAACCCTAAATTCCCTAATTTTTTTAATTTTTCTCTGAGACCAAAAATTAAACATGATAAATGCAATTAAGATAAAAAATTACAATCATATAAAAATGGTCTAAACATCATTCACTAAGGTTCTTAAAAAGATGTGCTGAATTGCCATGGTTAATTTTCGCCTTCTAATTATTTTTTTAACAGTATGATTTGATTATAATTTATCATCCATATAATACGATTATTTATATGTTATAAAAATATCGGAGAAAGTATAAATTGTGATAAATGCCATCAATGCGGCATGCTTTACCTTTATTCTTTCCATTTGAAAATAAATGTAATTTCATTTCATTTGATTGAAATACACTTTTAGTTAATAAAAAATAATATCCACCATCCTCAATATAAAATAATGTTATAGATTAAGCTTGATCTTAAATGCTTATTTCGTCTTATTTGTAAATAACTTAGAGCATTTTTACACACGGTCTATGAAAAATTATAAACTTCATTAACTTTGACTTGAAATTCAATAAATTTCTAACTTTATCTATATTTGATATCTACCACACAACACATAACAAATTAAGTGTAAAATTATATATTTACATTAAAAAAATTAAAGGGATGACTTAGTAATAAAACTAAATAAAATATTTTATTATCACCCTATAAATAGAATCAGATAACTATAAGATTTTAATATACTTTATCTTCCAAATTTATAATATTTTGTGAAGTCTTTGTATTAATTGCGCACATTCAAACATTTTCTTTTAAGAGCAATAATGAAAGAGTGGAAAACCAACCAATATTTATTATAAACAACTAATTTAACTACTTTTTAAATTCATCCAGTTTAATTAAGTAGATTTTATACTGAAAAATTATAAAAACAGAATTAGTTAAATTAACAAGGAAAAATGACATAAAAGGAACTCGAAAAATGTGAAATGACATAAAGATGATTCGAAATTCAGAAACCCCACAATAGGTACTAGCACCTTAAATGTCTTTTAAAATTATGATAAAATAACAACAATGCCCATAAATAATTTTTTTTAAAAAAAAACCTTTAGCCACCGCACGGGCCCACTGCTACCAATGACTGGCCGGTTATCGCCAACTAGAGCTCTAGTGGCGGTGGGGCCCACCAAAGATACATAAATGTTTTAAATCCAAGTGGTGGGGTGGGATTCAAACCGCCCACCACTTAAATGCTAAAAGCACTAGTGGCTGTTGGACCACTACTGTTTTTCAATATATATTACAAACTTAAATAGACATAAATTAGTGAGACCCAGTTGCAGAATTTTACCAAGTATGGATTGGGATTTACCAAATTGGTATTAGGGATCATCATGTTTGTATTGAGTTTTACCATATCATTTTTTTTTGTTTTGACTAATTCTCTTGCATAATTTTGTCAAGTATGGATTGGAATTTACCAACTTCATGTTAGGAATTACTAAGTCTGTATCCAGTTTTACCAAGTCATTTTTTTTTTGATCCTCTTACAAAACTTAGCAAGTCTGGATTGAAATTTATCAACTTCGTGTTAAAGATTACCAAGTTCGTATTGGATTTTACCAAGGTAATTTTTTGTTTTGACTAACCATCTTACAAAATTTTATCAAATGTGAAAAAGAATTTGGTAAAATCCAATACAAACTTGGTAATTTTTAGCATGGAGTTGATAAATTCCAATCTAGATTTGGTAAAATTTTGTGATATGATCAATCAAAAAAAAAAATAATAACTTGGTAAAACCCAATGCAAACTTGATAATCCCTATTACAAAGTTGGTAAATTCCAATCTAGACTTGATAAAATTATGTAAGAGGATTAGTCACAAAAAAATGATTTGGTAAAACCCGATACAAACTTGGTAATCCTTATCACAAAGTTGGTAAATTCCAATTTGGTAAAATTATGAAAGATGATTAGTCAAAACAAAAAAATAACTTGGTAAAACCTAATACAAACTCGGCAATCTCTAACACGAAGTTGGTAAATTCGAATCCAAACTTGGTAAAATTATTTAAGATGATTAGTCAAAACAAAAAATGACCTGTTAAAACCCAACATGAATTTGGTAATCTCCAATACAAAGTTGGTAAATTTTAATTTAGACTTAGTAAAATTTTGCAACGGGATCTTACTAATTTTGTATATTTAACTTTGTAATATATACATTGAAAAACAATGATGGCTTAATTACCACCAGTGTTTTTAGCATCCAAGTGGCCGGAGCTCTGATGGGCCCTATCGCCACCAAAGGTCCAGCCGGTGGTCACCGGCCACTACCGGAGGTCTAGCTACCGGTAACCGACTGACAGTCGACCACTAGTAGTGGTGGGCCCAATGGTGGCTGAAGGATTTTTTTTAAAAAAAATTGTTTAAGACATTTTATCATTTTATTGTAATTTCATAAACACAGTTGAAGTACTAATATCCACTGTTGGACTTTTGAATTTTAAATCAACTTTATGTCCTTTCACATTTTTCAGAACACTTTTATATCATTTTCTCAATTAACAAGTCCATCTATATTGTGTCAATTGTACTAGTTTTAGTCAATATGAAATCCTGAAGCTAACGATGAACTTGCCAAAGGATGGGGCATAGGTTGTTGGATTGAAAATTGCAGACAATGATTGCTAATAATTAAATAAAAAGCAATAAAATAAAAAAGGGATCGTCAAATAGTAAAAGTAATAGTAGCAATAATAATAAAAAACAGATATATTATCATTTATTAAAAATGATAAGGAAGCTTGTGATGTGATCATTGTGCTGTCTTGCAGCTGGAGTTGGAAAAGAGAGTGGCAGTTAGGAATTAATTGGCATAATTAATTTTGTTAATGCTTGAAAATGCACTCCACTCACTTCTGCTTTTATGAAAATTAATTATAATACCATTCCCACTTCAGACTCAGAACCACCAATAGCCAGTGACCTTTGTCCCACAACCGCAGCCTTCAGTCTTTGCCCATGTCATGTCACAATTATCTTCGTATAAAATATCTTGCACATGAAATATAAATTACAGCAATCTTTATTGATGTTACCGTCTACATGGGTTCCTATTTGATCGTGGTCCATTTTAACTCGGGGAATTTCCATAGCATCAGATAGTTTTTTTCATCCAATGTTACACTGAAGAGTTTTTTTTGCTAGCTGAGAAGTATCAACTCTAGATAGCAATGATTAATTTCTGTCGAAGTAATTAAATACACACTAAGTGGGTAAACTTCTTCCAATATGATCAGCTCCATACCCAAAATTAAAAAATTTTAAATAAGAACAATATCGTCCCAAAAGTTTAAAATAGTATCAATGTTTCCCTTGATATTAATGAATGTTAAGTTTGACCGTTAATTTTAATTAAAATTGCTTACCTGATATCTACAGTTTAACCGTTAATAAATAATTGCATTGAGTATAATAATTGCTCCATTTTTAGATTTATAGGGTAAAATTTTACCCAAAAAACCTCTCGGTGCTGAACACTACTTAATGAAAACTTTCACAGCGAAAATGGATTTTGATCCATTCTTTTTATAAGAGGCTTCTAATTAATTCATACATATTAATAAAAACAATTAAAAGCATTATATTTATCATAAAATTCAATTGATTTTCAATATCACCCTTATTAACTGTCATAAATTATCACACCATATGCCCAATTATGAACATATGAAAAACCTCTGCAAAATAGGACTCGGCACTGTTAGGTATGTAGCGTTAGTGGGTTGGGATTCTATTGGCATTGCCATAGCTAGTTTAAACATGTTTGGTATGAGTACTAAGTAATCCATAGATTGCTACAAATATAATACCAACTATATGGGCATCTCCTTGGTATTGCAACCAAAAGCGGACCCAGGTTGTGTTCAGCGGGTTCAGCCGTACCCCCTGACTTTTAGAAAATTAGGTTTAGTACTATGTGATTTATTTTACACCAATTCATTTGTTAATTGTGAACCCACTAAATTTTTGCTTAAATTCTTTTCAAAAGATATTAAGAATAAGTCTCACTTATCTTCTCAAAAATAGTTTGTATCCCCTGAGTCAGGATCATGAGTCTGCCACTGATTGCAACATTAATATAGGGATTGGACATTAGCCGACCATATTATCACTTTACTATTTTACAAATTCATATTTTATCTAGTGTTAATATCATTTTTTGTTCTCTAAGTCTCTTTGCTTTTACTCCATCAAATTTCAAACATACAGTTTTAATCCATACGGTTTGTATAAGGACTTAGATGTTTCAAGACATTAATTAATGTCATTAAGTATAGGGATTAAAACTAAAATTAATTAAAAAAATATGGGGATAAAAAGATCTTGGTTTTAGTCTCTATACTTTTAACAACTCATGGTTTTGGCCCATATACTTAACAACAAAAATTAGCGCCGTTAAACATTTAAATCCTCATTAAACTATAGGCATAAAAACCATAAGTTTAAAATTTGATAGACTAAACTAAAATTCATGCAAACTGAAGGAATAAAAATTACATTAACCCTTTTATCTAACTCCAAACCTGATCTCCCCTCTCGATTTCCTTCCTCTCTCTATTCATTCATTGTTTGTTGCTTGACTGTCAGCGGAGAAGAAATCGTAGGTGATGGAGAAGACTAGCAAGTGCTGTTTAGATTAATGATAAAATATACTTTTTCAACCTGATTTACGGTCTACGAAGTAAGTATGTGAGATGTGAGTTTCTCAACTTATGTGAATGTAATTTTGCAACCCTATGACGAATAGGCACTAGGTGTCCCAAAACGCCTTCTCCAGTCACTGCCCCTCCCAACTTCAAATTCAGAAGAATCTTGTCATTGACTTTAATCGAATCTTGCCTTCCATTAAACACCCACTTGCTTATATTTGACTTTGGTTGAACAAACGGAGGAAGAGATCCCATATATATGAAGAATGAAAGGAGGAGGAGGAGAAAAGGCTTGACCACTATTAGAAAAACACCATTTAGTGACAAAAAATATTATCAACCCTCGTTTTATCCGTCGTTAAATGACATATTTCTGGTAGTTGACAGAGATGAAGCCTTGACGGAGATGTAGATCTATGAAGGAGTTTGAAGTGCTACAAAGTGAGGCCTCAACAATGGCGCAAAGATGTGGTACACATTGGAGAGAAGGATGACGATGATGGTATTGAAGGTGATCGAAAGTCACATGTTGAAGGTCAAAGTTTTTTTTTCTGTGGCTGTTTGAATGTTGAAGATGAGTGATAATTTATTTTATTTTTTAATACTAATCATATTAATACTAATCATATTATAGTATTTTTATAATTTATAAATGATTACGAAATAAAATAAAGGTAAATATTCCCTTTAAACATTACTTCATACCAAACTTAATTTTAAATCCGAATCCCACTCCAAATCTCAATCTTAATCCTACACACAATCCCTAAACCAATCACAATATAGAAGTTGGTATCTGGTGTGGTAGGGACTAGAGATCATATTGTTCATCCCTCACATCAAACCGATCATCATAATGAATGGCATTGAAAATGTTATATTTGACGTCAGAAGTGTATATATAAATGAGACTTGTTACTCCCAAATGTGTGTGTTTGTATCAGCCTAGGTCCTTCTGAAGGTTACTAACGCTATTAAGGGGCCACCTTCTCCTCTCCTCATCTCATATATCCTATTGCTTTGTTATGCATATAGAAGCACACACACTATATATACACATATATATATATATGGATACATTTATTTGCGTACGCATCTTTTGGTGATATACACAATTATTTAATTAATATTAAATACTAGTTAATGAATTTTAACCATGGTCCAAGTTAAAGTCTTATTTTCTATTATAAACGGATTCTACCAAATTTGGTAAAAAAATACAATTCAAACATGTTCTTGTCCATCCTCCCAAACCTTAATGCTCCCTCTAGCAGTGAAAAGTATCTGTATACTCTGTATAATTTCGTTCATACTCTTTTCAATGGAAATATTTTAAGTATCCTTTTTTACGGATTCACAAATTTATATAGTAATGAGTCATATAGAGGTATTTCACGTGCAAATTTTAAGCAGATGACTTGTAGATAGGATCAAATAAAATTTTATCTCTATACTCTATAAATAGGATTGAAGGAATACAGATATAATATGCTGATATATTTTTTTTCAACTCAGAGTCATGTCGTTTTCACTTTTCAGGCTTAGGAGAAATGGAACCCAATCAAAGGGTCCAAAACTCTCGATCACACCAGCTAAAGAACTAATGTATTGGTTAAGCAACTTGAGCAGGAGGGATTTTGATAGCAGGATACGAAATCCATCAAATAAATGTATATGGGACCCAAACTAAGAGTACAAACTTGAGCAGGATGGATTCTGATAGCAGGATACGAAATCCATAAAATCTAAAGATGAGAATTAAAATTTGGCGAGCTGTTAAGAGTACAAACTAACTGATATTCAATTCAGCTGTGATGCCCAGTGAAATGAGCCAGATGACTCTCTGATAACCGATGAGCAGCTTCTGAGAAATTTAAATGCTTGACGGCACAGAGAGAGAGAGAGAGAGATGGTGGTGGTGATGATAACAACAAAAGGCTTGACTTAGACCACGTAAGACGAAAGAGCCAACGCCCTGTAGCCACATCCATCCTTGCTCCAAATTTGAGGCACATAACAATCCACCACTTACCTTTTTCTAATTATTCAATGCCCTCATTTATTTCCCCCCTCCCTCTCTCTCTCTACCATTTATTATTATTCATCGTTAATTTTCTTTTGCTTGTTCACCTATATACTTACTTGTACTTATTTGCTGTTGATTATTTTTTTATAACAAATATTTGTGGGAGTTGAATTCCGAGGGCTTATCGAGATAAATTCATATTACCAAAAGCCCATCGGTAGGGTTCCTCGTATCAATGATGGGTTTTACAATTATAACTTTGTAGGTTATGAACTAACTCTTTTGATCTTCGGTTTAAAAAAATCTAATTCTTGATTAATTAGATGAACTTTTGTTTGTTACTTGGGGGCAATCTTATTTTAAAAGTACGAGTCCGGATTGTGCCGTTGGGGGTGAACAATCTATAATTTATATCTCTAAAACGATTTTTGAATATTAAGGTATGTTTAGTGCTTAGTCATTCATATCTCAACTTGTTTAAACTTGTGTTCATACCAAAAAAATGTTTTAACTCATCCATAAATGTGAAATAGAAAAAAGAACATAGTTACCAATTATTTAATTATAGCATATTTTTGAAATATTTATATGTTTTATTATATTATATATCAATTTATAAGTCAAACAAATTAGTTTAAAGAATTTAATAAATATATTAGTCAATTAACTTCCTTAATCTCTTTAAAAATAATTAATTGATTAACTATTATATTTTTTGTCCTTGACTAAAATTAACTATTGTATTAAAAATCGAGTGTAATATATTATCTATTCAACAATATTCACAAATTATAATTCACATTGTTTAAGGCCTGTTACATAAATCAAAATAATACTCCTTACATACTTACATCGTATATCATATAATGTATATCATGTTGATGAATAAATAATTTCCACCGCTAGTTCATTACGCAACAAGCACAGCTTTTATTGAAAGGAGACTCCCCCAATCTGATTTAATTCACAAGGTTGAAATATTTTGTTCAAAACTATATTTTTAGTATATTCAAATTGCTTTGCTGAAAGTGACTTTGGACCATTTACTTTTTGTGAGATAATGTGCGTTAATTGATGTAACAGTGAACTAGAGTTTAAAGAAGGGGGAGGAAAAGTCGAAGAAAACAATGTAATTATGTAAACATGTAATGAACCTTTATTTTAATGGTAATAATAATATATCAGAAATAATGCTCGGTCATTAATTAATTTATTTTTGATGGTGAAATTCCAAGCATGCCCTTGCCTATAAGAATCTACCTATCTGCAGGTGCTTATGTGGATGGACAAGGCTGGGACACCTGAGTCGGCGATTGACTGTGCAGAGACAGCATGAATGAAGGGCATTATCGGAATAGTAAAATAAACTGGATCAGAGTCATCTAGCGTTGTGCAAGTCTATAAGATGGAAAAACACAGAATCCTGTTAAATTTAGAGCATAAAACTTTAGCCGTTTATGCTCAAGATCAGCCGGAAAAGATTCGACTTTAAGCTTTAATGGGAGCTCTTCATCGGTTGGAAAGCATAAAACCTGCAGGTAGTTCTGCATCGGGACTCGATCATGTTGAATGGGAAATGAAAAATTCGTCGGAATTTCAACTTCCTAGCCTTGAAAACCTCCGGTGAGAACCAGAAGGTGGTGGCCGAGGAAGAAGAAGCAAAGAAAGAAAACGGGGAAATTCGGAAGCAGAAGAGGAAGAGGAAGAAGAAATGGCTAGATGCGAATGGAATTTCAGCCTCGCCTCCGTGGTCTCCTCCAACTCCGCCGGCATCGTTCCCGACACAATAGGATCCATAGAAATCGACCCCACCGATAGTCTCGTCGCCACTGGAGGGATGGCCAGGAAAATAAGAATTTACAGCCTGAATAACCTTCTCCCAAACACTGCCTCACATGATAACGTGTGTTATCTGGACCACAGTGGCGCTTGCGATTATTACATATGTGCCCCAGCGAAGCTGAGCAGTCTTCGATGGAGACCCGGGTCAGCAGGCCGGGTCATTGGATCTGGAGACTACGACGGGGTGGTTACGGAGTACGACCTGGAGAGCAAAATCCCAGTTTTCGAGCGAGACGAGCACGGCGGCCGGCGGGTCTGGAGCGTGGACTACTCACATTCAGACCCGGTTCTGGGGGCATCCGGGTCGGATGACGGAACCATGCAAATGTGGGATCAACGTAACGTAAACGGCGTCGCAGTGGTAACGCCGCCAGGAAGGCGGCCAGTGTGCAGCGTTGAGTTCAATCCATTCGACAGTTCAATGATAGCGATGGGATGCGCCGACCACAACGCATACGGTTACGATATCCGGAGAATGTCGGATCCGGTGGTGGTATTGGAAGGTCACAGAAAGACAGTGAGCTACGTCCGGTTTCTGGATTCACACACGATTGTCTCCGCCGGAACTGACGGATGCCTGAAGATGTGGGACGTGAAAGAGTCGCGCGTGATACGAACGTACAGAGGGCACATGAATAGCCGGAGCTTCGTGGGGCTATCGGTGAAGCAGAGCAGCGCCAGCGGAGGAGGAGGAGGCGGAGTGGGGTTGCTGGGATGCGGGTCGGAGAGGAACGAGGTGGTGGTGTATGACACAAGGTGGGGGCAGCCGATATGGGTGAGAGGGTTTGGGACGAGAGAGGGAGAGGAGGATGCAAGGGCGTTTGTGAGCAGTGTGCATTGGAGGCACGCCGGCGCCAGCAGCCGAGAGGAGGATAAGTGCACACTTATCTGCGGCGGGTCGGACGGCGTCCTCCAGATTTTTGTGGGAAGAAGCACGACCATGACGACGGCCACAAGTGTTTGTTAATTTGTTCGTTGGTTAGTTATTTACTAATCCATATTCAAGTTTTCATGATCCTTCAATAAGCTTGTTCTCTTCTGTTTTTTTTGTTTATTTGCCCGTCTTAGTTCTTTATTGATTCACGTATACACGTATTGTCAATTCTGAATTCTCGGTGCATCCTAAAACGTAGGATGCAACCACTTTGATCACTCAAATACTGATTTTTCTTAATTGCTCTTTGTTTATATTACTAAAAGAATTTTTTTTAGGTGAGCCAAGCTGTGAGACTTGTATCAATATTAAACACAAGTATATATACCTACTAATAAACCAAATTCACAGCAGCTGGGTCTGTTTATTTTTGGAAAGGACGTTCGAGATACCAGAGATCATTCAAGTGGCGAGTCCAAAAAATCAGAAATCAAATGGTGATTTTCGTTTCTTTTATATATATATATATATAGAGGGTGATTTTTGGTTTTCTTTTTGAACCGAAGGAGGCCATATCTGTGTGTGTCTACATTTAAGATTGATTAAAACAAAAGGCACGCTTATACTAACAAGGTTAGGTCTAACGGAAGAAGTTAATTCCTTATAACATGATGGATTGAAGTTTGAATCCACGTTAAAAAATGTGTCCATATTAATTAATTAATAATGTTTTGAATATAATTACCTTCAACAAAATAATGTGTGCTTAGCAAAAAAAAAAAAGGCACGCGCTGCTTTTAAAAATGCTTTATTAAATTATGAAAATTGGATGGAAATAATGGATCTAATTCCCTTATTGTTTTTAATAGAACATGGATTTCGTTGGTTAAACCATTGAAGCTATTACAAAATAAAAGACACTCTAACTAGTATCTATGTTGTCATCAAACCCCTCCTCTCGAATAAACCGTGGGAATTGATCAAAGACACAAAATATGAGTGCTTAGCCAATTGATCAGTTATGGTAATCACCTCTCTCTAGATATGAGTGATCAACATTTTCGAATCCCCATGAATAATAAACTTAAGGTTATCTACCACATCCTTAAAGGGATAGTTATAATCACAACCCGTTAGGGAAAAGTTAATTGCTTCTATATAATCATATTTGTACAACAATACTTTTAAAATCCTTAGAGAACAAGCCAAGGTTTTGTATGAAACTGATCATTTCTGCAATCACAGGCGAGGAACAATAGTTAACTTACAGCTAAACCTACAAACCCATCTATCATTGTGATATTTAATGTATCCTCCACATCCACCACCTTTTGTTAGTTGTTCTGTTGGAAGTTTCGTGGTTTTGTTTTTTTTTTTCATTTTTACATCATACCTTCGAAAAAGCAGGATTTGAAAAAGCAATAATTTGCACTCTATCACCCATGGTGCTTATCCTCTCCAAAGTGTTTCCTACAAAGTGATATCCATATATCTCAATACCGGTACCCAAATAGGAGTGCCCATGAGATTTTCCTTACTTGTTGGCCACTGAGGTCTCCCGTAAGGTTCCATCCAAACCAATCCGCTACTTGGAGTGGGCAGAAAATTTCCCACTTGCTGCTGTGACGCACAACCCTCCAACAATTTGCAGCGTGTGGACAGCCCCCAAGAAGGTGCATAATATCCTCCTCTTGCTTACAACCGTAAGGGCATCATGTTGGATGTAGCACTTAAAATCTGAAATGACTCAATGGATTCTTCAACTTCTCCACAATGTTGTACTCATACTGTTGGCAGCAACATCTGCAAGTAAAAGAAGTTACAGCATAACTCTTAGATTATAGAAAAAAATAATAATATTTAGAAAAAATAATTAATCTTAGTTGTGCTTGAGGATACTGTCCTAAAGAATTATTCTACCATGAGTCGGCAACTCCCCAGGATTAAACCGACTCTTCTTGCCAGAGCAAGGCAACATGACAACAGAAACTAAAGAACAGGAAGCAAAGAGGAAGGAAAGAGAGAAAGCTCTGAAAACTTAGTGAAGAGCTTGGTGCCTTTTCTCAATTATGGAGTATGGTATTTATAGGTTCCACATGAAGGCTTTCATTATTTCAAGCATCGTGGGACTTCTTTCCTTTCATTGTTTTAAACAATGTGGGACTTCCTTTTCCTTTTAACACATACCCACATATAATTCCAACAATCCCCACATGTGTGATAAAAGACAACTATCATATGCTCATTTGGTTTACAATATGAGTATAAGCATTTCAAATCTGGTGTCTTTTAGACTATGAACTAGACCTAGACCAATAACATTTAGTATACATCATTGTTAGTGAAGCCTGCTTCTATGAACCAACAACTCTTGAGTTCACACAAGAGGTATTATTAGCCATATTATACCCCCACAGTTTATGCTATTAACGACGATTTTGCGTATTAGACGGTCGTACGCTCGCATGGTTTTAATGAATGCTCTAGAGATTTCACCACGATCTCATAGGAGCGGCCCCACTCCACATTCATATAGGTGATATAATCAAGTGAATCTACAATGAATTCACTATCAATAAGGAATATGAAATTATTAAGAGCTTTGCTCAGCCTCTCTAACAATGCGTTCTAACACTTTTTCAAACTAAAGGAAGGGACTAGAAAAGTTTAGTGCTAGCAGAATTAACAAGTGACTTGTTTTTACCCATATGAACCATCTTCATGGGATCTTCAATCACAAAGGTTGGGTTATCATCACTGTCAATTGTCAAGTTGGCTTAAGTCCCATTCCCCTCCATGTTTCAATAATTTGTTTCTTCCCCAGGGGTTTTGTCAACGGATCTACTAGGTCAACTTTTAACCTCACTATATTGATTGAGATAACTCTAATAATTCTTTAGCATGCTATATCACATTATATCTCAAACAAAATTCACAAGTACCATTGTTTTATCTACAATGGCCATTGCCATTTGCCAATCACAACTCATCAACTTAAAATGTCGACTTCACACTAAAATATTGCTAGTAAGTTTTCAACAACTTAGTCATCCAATAGTTGTCAATACCAGAGTAACAAACTCTTATTCACATAATACTTGTTTTAACCACCGTTAAAGATGAATAATCATAGTGAACTTTCTCATATGAAACTAAAGTTCATTTAACATCTGTCATCTCAATACAACGGGAATCTACTGTTCATTATACCAATATTTGTAGTATCCCTTAAATATTTATATCTCTTATAGGATATATATTTATATATGCTCAATCTTTATATAGTATAAGTTATATCACATGGATTAATATTAACTAATGCAACAAATTCCCCAAATTTGTGCATACACAAATTAAGCTGTAAAAGTCACTTCAAATAATATAAAGTGAATTCATAAATCATAATCAATTTTCTAAAGAGCTCACACAATCACCTCTATTTTCATTCCACAAAATGTGTGTGTATATATCAATAGCGTTAATTAATTACATCGTTTTACAAGTGAATTATCAAACCATATAGTATCCATATATCACGTAAAATAGATTCATAATTCACACTCAATTTTCCAACAAGTTCAAACAGTCATCTCTATTTACATTTCACATATTCATTTCCAAATAATTTTTATTAAAATGTAAGATATTTCAAAATGTTAGCCAGCTACAAAAATACATTTATACCCAATTTAAAATATATGTTCATCAACAAGAATAATTATTTTCAAATAAAATTGTAAAATATCAGCATAACCAATTCTGCAATTCAATATGCTGGTATCAGATTTATAATAAAACAAGTAGAAAAATGAATCTGCTGGTATCAGATTTATAATAAAAAAATCCAATGAAACTTTAAATTGAATATTTTGATAGTGTCAAACAGTTGGATAAAAAAAAGGAATACATAAGAAAGTACTATGTTGGAGTCATAATTTAATAAATGAATTGAATAGAATGTATAACTACAAAGTGTTTATGTTAAGATAAAATCCTTAAGTAAAGATAAATGCCTCAAAATTTCATAGTTGAAAAAGGAAATTTTCGAGATCTGATATTTAAAATAGATGTTGTAATATATTTAAAATTGATAATGTATAGTCTTCATTTTAAAAATCAATAAAACATAAATATATTCAAAATGATTGTACACTTAATAACACATTTATTTTTCCAAATCAAATTTTAAACAAAAGGATAGTAGATCTTAAAATAATTGTTATAAAAAATCCATAAAATATTAATGATAAAAACATTGTCTTAAATTATTAATGTTTAAAGGATTCAAACGAGTACTGATGCTCTATCCATATCGCAGAAAAACAAATTAAATTTCTTGGTTAATAAAATTCTTAAACAAAGCTCTTTGCCATTTTTTTTTCTTTTCAACATTGCTCGCTAAATATCAAATAACTATTTTCAAATACCTTTTAAAACGGTAGGATACATAATCTTAAGATCTTTTAAGAATCAAATAAATAAGAAAAGAGCACACATATGACATTTTGTATTTTAAAATCAATAGAGTCAAAACGATAAGAAAAAATAGGGAAATACAATAAGATAAAATTATTAAAATAATTGCATTTGTTCATTTTGAACAAGTGTAACATAATATGCTCAATATAGTTACAATGAAGATTTCACAATTAGTTAAAGAATAAATAGGAAGAAAGTATTAATAGATGAAAATTTTACGTTTGAATTCAAGTTTAAGCGACAAATAAAAAGTAATTTAAATATTCAAATAAATTTTTGAAACTATAAATTGTAAAAAGTAAATATTTTGAATCCATCACTTATTACAATAAGAAACAATTATTGACTATCAAAAATGATTTGTTAATTATTAAATATACATGTATTATTTTTTTCTCAATATTAATTATACAATTGTAAAACAAATATAAAACAAAATATAATAGATTTGAAAATTGCACACCTTAGAATCAGTCAAAAATCAAATAAGTAAACGAGAATTTAAAAATAGATATTGGCTAGATAATTTGCAACCTTTATATAATCAAAATGTTTAATAACTACAAAAGTTATTTTCAATTCCAATTTTAAAGAGAGATAGTGGATTGAATTTTTTTTTTAAATCACAAGATAATAAATAAGGGTAAAAAGAATAATTGAATGCTAAATATTTATTCTAAACTTAATATTTTGTTGAACCAACAAAATTAATATTTCCAAACAAGTTAAACGATGAATTTTAAACAATTTTTTTTTGCTTCCCAGGAGAATGTAAGCAAAAGAATAATTATGATAAACTTATACAATATTTAACAAAGAAGGCAAGTACAAAGTCCATGCCTTAGGGCATCAAAGATTCACAAGCACAACAAAAATAAATAAATAAATAAATAAATAAATACACAACCATAGTTTAGACATGATAATCATGGCATGAGAATTGATGTGCACTAATAATATAAATGTACTTTAACAAATTCCTTTATCATCACAATCTACTCAATACTTCCATGCCCTGAGGTTTGAATAGAGAAAAAGACAATAAATACTTAGCAACCTTTCTTGTTAGTTCTCTCCACTTATGCTAATTATAATAATATAACTCATTCCATTTATACAATAATATCATACAAATATAGAGTATAACTATTACCTTTCCACAATTTAGGTTGACACCACTTTTGATGATAACAGAACCATTTCACAATAACATGGTTTGATAATAACAAAATCATACCCATAATACAATCAACAACTCTAAAAAACATGATTATTAAATCAATAGTGATTTCACAACCCCTAAATATAAGCATCAAATTCAAACATTGTTTAGTTTTACGTCTCACGTCTACCATTTCTCCCCACTTAACAGAAAAACACCATAAAAGAAATGAGAAGAGTAACAAATAAGAGGCCTATAATAAAAAGGGAAGGACGTGTAAGGAAAATGTATATTGCCAAAGGACTATATGCACAATGCACAAACAAATCCGAGAATCGTTAGGCTTTGATACCAACTTGTAACTCCCTAAACAATTTAACCATATATTATATTCAAAATGAGTTACGTAACTCGTAATCCCTCCTGATACCATTTGTAATTCAAAAGAAACCACACATTTAAACATAATTAGTTATTAAATCCTCAAGGTCCAGGGCACAAAAGTTGTTGGTGAGACACCCAGCCCACAAACCATTCACAATTCATAGTATCATTCCAATCTAGGGCACACAACTCGCCCACAAATCACCATCATAAGTCACAAAAACCAGAACAGTTATTAATAATCCCATTAACCATATAAGTCCTATTATATTTCTCAAATCAATATTTAATATCTCACACATACCATTCACAATTCATAGTATCATTCCAACCTAGGGCACACAACTCGCCCACAAATCACCATCATAAGTCACAAAAACCAGAACAATTATTAATAATCCCATTAACTATATAAGTCCAGTTATATTTCTCAAATCAATACTTAATATCTCACACATACCACAAGACAATTTATTAATGGGTATAATTTCACAAATAATCATAAAGGTAGAATCAAATTATGCAAGCCCTATAAGTTTGACAATATATATTTCTCCTTAAAATAGCTTAACTATTAAGCCCACAGTGATAGCTACTATTAAACTGTTGGCTCCTTCCCTTCACGCCTCGAACTACTAAGTTACTCTCCTAAAAAAATATATATCGATAGGGTGAGACATAAAGTCCCAGTAACCAACAATCAATTCATAGAATATACAATACGGGATTATAAGTCAGTGAAGTAGTGCTGATATACAATATTCAAACAAAATTAAGGTTTTCCAATCAATACATTTAGAATGTACAAGTGATCCCTCCAACCTACTCCTCCATATTACTCTATCACGACTCCCCACTTATGTGTGAGTCACAATAAATCATGGCCTCCCTCCTGGGTCTAGGCCGACTCCCCACCTAAGTGTGAGTCACAATACAACCAACCACTATGATCAGTAGTGGGACAACCGCGAATACATTCACTGTACATTACACAAGTCCCACCATCACAAGGTCACCCAACTACTTCTATACACCTAATATGTCAATTCCCCACAAATGCATAAATTCACAATATGTTACAGATAAAGATAAATTACGAATAGCTCATCAAATACATCTCTAAGCAAAACATATCATTTATATATATATAAAGAAAATACTCCCCACTTCACTAAAATTGAACATATAAAAATAGAGATAAGATTCGTAATACATAATTAAGGTATTGAAAATACCTTACAATCCATGTAAAGCATATAAAATGAATTAACATCGGTTACCTCAACTCTAAAATACTTGAAAGCTCAAGCCACAAAGCACCAACTACAATCAAGTTATTCTACACAATAATGTAGACACAGATTTAATATACTAAGTTAAATAATTAACTTGACTATGTACATTTAAATTCTTGAAATAATCATTAAAAATTCATAGCAATCAATATACTTTCAACTATTTAATCTAACCCAAGATTCAATCATTTCCCTCAACCCAATGATTTAATTAATTCACAAATCGATTTCGATTACACCATTCCCAATTAAAAGTTTAGGGTTTCAACATAAAACTGTTAAATCATATATGCTCTTACTCTTTTCAACATGATAAGTTGATTGACACTTCAAAAATAATTTCAATAACGCTTATAAATCGTTAACTGAAACCTTATACGTGAAAATAACCTACGCAAATTAAATTATACTGATTAAATCAAATAATTATTTTAAACTATAACAACAATCAAATCATAAATTCAAAAGGAGGAAAAATTAATAGTTATTTCACATCTACCTTTCATTAAATAGTTCTTAACAAAACTCTATCTTTATCTCAAACCCTAATAATAAATTTTCATCTGATCAGTATGATATTACTATCATTAGAAAGAGAAAATTATTTAAAAAGACTTTTATGAAGGAAGTAATATGAAAGGAAGTAATTTTAATTACCTAATTGATCTCAGAACTAACTTTCTGCACCGTAAAGAACCACGACGCCGCGAGAAGAGAAGAGCGAAAATTAACCTAGCCACTGTGCTTGACATGACGTGAGATGACTTCATAATATATATATACACACACACCCATAGCGTGCCTTCCCCTTTTATTTTTCCTTCTTATTCGTTTTTTTTATAATAATATACTCATACACGTTTACAGAAATCCACGCACAATCCATTTCCCTTTAGTAATAATATATACGCTCACAATTAAAAGGCCACGTCCCCCTATAACTATAATTATGTATATATATTTTAACGTATTATATTTCATTATATTGTATTATCTTACATATATAATTATTTCTTTCTTTCTTTCCCTTTTTTTTGTTTTATGACTCCTTTAATTTACTTGACTCACATTTAGGTAAATTATTTTTGACTCAAGTGATTACTTTTAAAATAACAATTAAATCTTTTAATTAGATAATTATTTCTAAAAAATAATTAAACACTCTAAATAAATAAAAAATAGGATGTTCCACGGTGCGGGCAGTTTCGCTGTACGGAGAACAACAATGCCCGAAAAATTATTTTCTTAGAAAATTAATTACCGAAAATCTGGAAAGAATTTTGAGGAACGGAAAAGAGCTTGAGAATCAAGGGAAAATATAGAATTTTTCCATGTCCTTAAGTTAAATTGGCCGCTAGAAGCCCATTTTACGATATTGCACGCAAATCGAGGAATCTTGACGAGTTACGAGGGAACCCCGGAGATGCTATGGACTAGAACATGATGCCACCTAGGCAAGGAGGCCTATGGAATGGCTCCACACGAAAGATAAAGTCTCCAGAAAAGTAAAAAAGTAGTTACCCGCATAAAGGGTATTTTACGGAAATGCGTGCCACCGGATCATGCAACTTTACTGGGCAAGAGCCTAGCCAGCAAAATATGACGCCTAGGGGTCTGAAAAATTACTTTTTCAGCTAGGAGGAGACAAGGTGATGTGGCTCAATATGGATTAAGTGTTTAGCTACTTGGTCCCCAAGTTTGAATTTCCATCACACAAATTACAAGAGACCACATTAAACTAAGCAAACCTCTCTCTCCCCCCTCACAATTTTGTCCCTCCCTCCCTCCCTCCCTCTTGCAATATGAAATTTGCTCTCCCTTCTCTCTAGAAAACACTCCCTCCCTAAGCGAAAAAGAAGAAACCCAAACTTTCAAACATAAGGTAATGTGTTCTTGCAACCAAATCCCTTTCTTTTTTAGTCTTGCAACCACTACTACCTGTTAGAATAGGATTTGACCAAGAGGGAGGTGAATTGGTCTAATATAAAAATTTAACACAACTTAAAACTTCACGGGAATAGAAATTAAAGACATCAAGGGAGAAGGAAATATGAACAAGGTGATTTATCCTGGTTCAGTCTCCTTGACCTACGTTCAGTCCTCAGGGCACCCCCGAAATTTCTGAATCCACTATCAGCAATAGATAAGGCTCCTCAAGCCTTTACAATCTGGGAATCACTCCCCCTTTCTTTTTTCACTAAAACAGAGTATAACACTCTCTGTTTCCTAACTCACATTCACCCAATTTTACTCAAGGCCCTTTCCTTGAGAATCTCACAAATTTACAAAGTGTTTCAGCCTTAAATATCTCTCTCAAAAGAGTAGATGGCTAATAATGAAGCTCAGAATGTATAAATGAAGAATTACAGAGAGAGCATAGTAAATGCAGACTTTAAATGCTGGAATTGTTCTCTTATTGTCTCTGTAATGAATGCTGGTCCTTTTATAGTTGATTCTTGATTAATTGTCCGTTAGACTGCATTCAATAGCCGTTACTCTCATCAACGACCAATTGCTTCTGCATTAATGGCATTTAATGCCTTTGAGTTAGTCGAGGTTGAAGTTGCAGAAGAACGTTAAAACCTCCGAGTCACGAACCATGCCTGTGCTTTCTTTCCTATTTAATGTTTCAATCTGCTGCATTTATGGGAGCAGTTAGAATTCAAAAATGTCGTTACACAAATAAGGAAAGTAGGTATAATGTGTAGGTATGGTGTGTCAGACTCAAAGCTGTCAGAGAGAGAGAGATAGTGCTCGAGTGTAAAGTCTTTATGCTCGAGTATTGGCTCAAAATATTTCAAAGAAAAGTTCAACGCTTTGATGCAATACTCGAGTGTTGTATGAAAGTGTTTTAAAAAGAAGCAAATACTCGAGTGATAAATCTCAGTGCTTGAGTGTTGATAACACTTTCTAGGAATACTGAGTATTCTGTGCAAGTGATGAAAAATAACTTTGATGAATCATAATACTCGAGTGATGAGAAAGTGACACTCGAGTGCTAGTAATGCTGGAAGTGAATACTGGAAGTGTTGAGATGAAGTTTTGATGAACAGTGAAAGTTTACAGCTCGACACTCGAGTGATGGAAAGCTGGTGCTTGAGTGTTGATAGTGCTGGCAGACAATACTTGTAGTGTTGGCTTCCAGTGTTGAGTTAAAAGTCACAACACTCGAGTGTTGAAAATCTATGCTCGAGTGTTGTCTCTGCTGGAGGCTTTCACTTGGAGTGTTACTTGACACCACTATCAAGATTATCAACACTCGAGTGTTGCAAAAGTAGCACTCGAGTGTTGGCTGTGCTGTCAACCAATGCTGGAAGTGTTACCTGACAATGTTGAGAAAAATGGTTAACACTCGAGTGGTTAACACTCGTGTGCTGAATTTCATCACTCGAGTATTGGCAATACTTTCAGCCAATACTTGAAGTGTTGACTTAAAGTGCTTTCTAAAACATCAACGCTCGAGTACTGAAAACCTAGTGCTTGAGCATTGGCTCTGCTATCAGCTAATACTTACAGTATACACTCAGAGTATAGTCTAAAAACTCATTTTCAAAGCTCAGTGCTCGAGTGCCATTTTCCAACACTCGAGTATTGACAATACTTCATGTCAATACTTGAAGTGTTAGCTGGAAGTGCTCAAATTTCTTAAGTTCAAAACATGCAGCACTCGAGTATTGAATTCCACTGCTCAAGTACTGTCAATACTTTAATGAAACACTCAAATATTTTCAAGAAGCACTGATTCAATACTTAAAACTTGTGATTCAAAAACTCATTTTATAATCTTTTAACACAATTTTTGTTATCATCAAAACAAGGTATCAACACTACCTTCTCTTGAGTTGTTCCTTGGATGAGCCTCTCTTTTAGAAGAGGATGGCTAGGACTTCAAGAGTTAAAAATGGAAAGGAGAAGATTTTAAAAGTAGTATATGGTTGTAAGCTCTTCCTTGAGGGGTAAAAGATAGCTTGTTGTTGGTTGTTTGATGTTTTGTGTTGTTGTAAAAATTGGGGAGGTGCTGCCCAACTTTTGTTTGATCTAAAGAGAAGAGGTTTTTCAGTTGATCAAGGTTAAGAAAAAGGGTTTTTGGAACAAGAAAACGCAAGGTTACACAAAGAGAGTTTGAAAAACTTATTTCTCCCTTTTTCTTCCTCCTTTTCGGCCAAAACAAGAAAATAGAAGGAATGAGTTTTTGAGTGTTTTGATGGTTTCATTGGCTTTAAAATGATGTTTTGTGTAGGGTAAAGCCAAGAGATGGATTTTAGAAGTTTAAGGAACCATAAAAACCAAGACTTGAACTTGTAGGACTCTTGAAAAACCTACAAAAGGTTCTATGAGTTTTTGCAAGATTTATGGCAACTTATTGGTTGGATATTTACATGGATGTTATACCATGGTTTTTAGGATTTTAAGATCTTCAAGAACACCATTGGAAAAAGTCATCAAGAGACCTTAAAGTTCAAAGAAAAGGGAAAAGCTTAACAAAGGTAGCAAAACTACTAAACTAAACTTATGTTTTATGAAACTTTGTTGTGAATGATGCATGACTTTTGTGATGAATGAAGTGAATGATATGAGTATGAAATGTGATCTTGATTGCTATGGCCATATGCATATAAAAATGTTGTTTGAACATATCACACGTCACATGCTCATATGTTTGTTAAATGTTGTTACATGCATATTTACAATACTTTTGTTTAGCTAGTTTTGCTATTGGGATTTCAAAATCTCATTATCCAACTAACCATGTAGGTGCAAGCACTAGCAAGGGTAAGGAAAAGGTTCTTGATCCTTGAAGACGATGATGCATATGCTTGCTTGTTTTGTGTAAATATGCAAGATGCTATTTTTCTTTGAAGTTGCTAGGGTTGTAACCTAACTACAACATGAAGAACATATGAACATGGGATGATGCATGCATGATCATGAGCTAAGAAGGCTAAAGAAGGATAAGAAACTAATCATGCATGTTAGAGTTAAGATCATGAACCAAAAGGGGGTTTTGGTAACAAAAGAAAAATTGGTTTTCAAAGTTGAAGGGTTCCAAAGGCCCTGAAAAATGAATATGTTTCCAGTGATGATTTAAAATTGCAAACGAGCTCCAAATGGATTGAAATTTTCCAGTAAGAAACTACACATCCTGAGCTTTAAAATTATATAAATTTTGTAAATTTTGGATGTGTACATTAGGAGATATGATTTTTCAAAGTTAAGGGAAAAACTAGAAAAACTGACAGTGACCACTTGGACATAGCTACGGTTTTTGAATAAACTGTATCAAATGGGCAATAATTGGAACCAATGAGTATTTTTTTCCCTATATTTCACTTAATAATAAAAATTTAGAAATTGGAATCACTGAATTTCGAGTTTACTAGAATTAATTATGATTTTTCAAAGTTGAGCCAGGAATCTGGAAAAAGAGCATGTGAACAGTAACCACGTTTTTCCATTTTTTTTGAAGTTTAAGTTCACATAGAAAGCCCAAATTGAATTATCCAAAGCCTAAGAGTGATTCCTAAGTGATCTATAATAAGAAAATAGGGGAAAATAGGAGATGTCACACTAGGCACCCCATACTTTCAAATATTTCACACTTTATTACCCTAATTAAATTAGAATCCCACCATATAGTCTCCTTCCATTCTCATTAAATTTAAATTTCTCTGCACAATATATGTTAAGTTATAATTTCACATGGAAAATGATCAAGTGACTCGCAGTAAGTTTAACACTACTTTACATCAAAATTGTGGTGATTACTGAGCATCATGGCAATCACAAGTTAATCACAACTCCACAAATCATAATAATGGACAACAAATTCAAATTTTATTCCCAGACACAATTAGCTATACCAATAAATCTACATTATAGCAAATAATATGTGATGAGAGGAAAAATGTTTTCCACCATAAAATATTTATTATTTTCTATTTATGTCAAAACCGTAGTAACCCACCATTTATAAGGAATTTCACCATATATAACATACAATTCACAATGTTTACGTATATCTAGCAAAACCCACAAAATAAACACCATATTATTAATTCATGAATTCTAAGAGACATACCTTGTGAACTTATCCAAGTCCAATTCTCAAGTATTTTGCCCATTATCTCTCCATCCACCTCCAAGTTGATTTAGTTTATAGATATAATTCCTGGATGATATGATTTACAAAACCCATTGCATATATGGAATTTCAATACTACCATCATCAAAGAACACAAAATAATATCTTCCTACGTCAAATCTGAAACATATTTAGATTGAATAACTCTAATAATTTCAACAAGTAATAATAAAGTGAAAGGATGTTGAGATATGAATTAAAACTTATCTCATTTCCTTTGTAATGAAATGGAGAACACCCATCATAATGCGCTTTACAAGTCTAAAGAGAAATAACTCTTTAAATTGTTGGATGCAGTACTTAAAATCTGAAATGATTCAGTGGATTCTTCAACTCCTCCACAATGTTGTACTCATATGTTGGCAGCAACATCTGCAAGTAAAAGAACTTGCAGCATAAGATTAGAGGAAAATAATAACAATATTTAGAAAAATAATTGATTCAAGTTGTGCTCGAGGACAATGTTCTAAAGAATTATTCCGCTATAAGTCGGCAACTCCCAAGAATTAAAAGGACTCTTCTTGTCGGAGTAAGGCAGCAAAACAACATAAACTAAAGAGCAAGAAGCAAAGAGAGAAAGCTCTGAAAACTTGGTTAAAACTTAGTGCCTCTTCCTCGATTGTGGAGCAAGGTATTTACAGGTTCCAAGTGATAAGGGCTCCATTGTTTCAAGTATTGTGGGATTTCTTTCCCTTCATTATTTTAAACAATATGAGACTTCCTTTTCCTTTTAACATACACCCACGTGTTAAAAGACAACTATTATCTGCTCATTTCATTTACAATATGAGTAGATGATAGTTGTCTTTTAACGTATCACATCCTATATCTTTTTTTTCAAAAATTAAGGTATTGAGGGATCGAAATATATGTATCATAATTGTTTTACGCTTTGTATTTTTGTATATGGTCTACAGCTATATATTAAAAATCAAATAAATGTACCAATATTGGTTGACAAGAAAAAAGTTCATAACATGAATATTATTGAGGGGACCATCATGAGGGAGCTTCCAACACAGTACAATAGGAATGTGTTAAACGCTGAGTAAAGACTATGCCTATCTTTGTAATTTTCTTTTTAAAAAAATACTGTGATTTTTTTGAGGGAAATCCCATATAAATACTCTCAAAATCACAAAATTCCAAATCAATTATTCTAATTTACATCATACTAAAATAACATTATGCTAGTTCATTCCTCTTCTCCACTTCTTCCTATTTCCTTCGGAGCTGAAGAGCAGGAGGCAAGTGAGAATCACAATGAAAAGAAGGAGAACCATGCAATGGAAGGTGAGGGACTAAGGGTGTGTTTGGTTCAACCAACTCTAATTAAAGACGTGGCATTTGAAAGTGGATTGAAGGAAGAGAGTGACATTGAGTGGGATCATTGTCGTGGAGGGAGACGGTGTCGAGATGGGTCCGAATATGTTAAACTCAAGTTTATCTAATAAAAAATGTTCATTTAATCATTATTTTATAATTAAATGATGTCAAAATATACTTAATATTAAGTATTTAATATACTTTTTATATTTTAAAGCTTAACAATATTTATCATCATTTAAATTGGTTAAATCGTCATTTTTTATTAAGTTAAACTAAAGGCATCAATAATAAATAACTAAATGTAAACTTTTTAAACTTAATAGATCAAACTGAGATATGACGTAAATTTAAATGATCAAATTTATGATTTTTTAAACTTAATAGATCAAATTGAGACATAACATAAATTTAAAGGATCAAATTTATACTTTAGTCTATATATATATGTATAATATCACTTTTTTCTTTCTAAAGTTCTGTTTAATCATATAAACAACCATAATTAATTTCAACTTCTGAAATTTTGTTTAATTATATAAACAATTGTATATTGGAAAAGATAAATAAAGTTGAGATTGCACAAGTAAACAAAGAAAATTACCCCATATGTAGTTTTACTCTAATAATGATATTTTAGTAAAAGCATGTCAAATTTGTATAATTAATTAACGTACTTAAGATACGCATTTTTTAATTTATTAATCGACATTACTAAATTTTTTATTCAGTGTTCTATATTAGTAAACTTTTTTTTATATTTATAACAACACGCATGTATACTATAAGGGACTATTTTGATGAAGGCAATGTGGCACAGTAAATGAAAACTTTTCTCAATATGAATTGGAGTTGCAAAATTATTTATTGCTTATTACTGTTTTTTGGCTATTTTTATTTTTCAGCCTTTTCTTATCACAAAAAGTTTAGATGAATTAGATTTTAGGAGCTCACTAGAGTCTTAACATTAGGTTTAAAGATCACTAATAGATCACCTATTAATAAGATTCTTATATTGATAACAAGATTTGAACTCAGATCAAGACCTTCTGGATTGTAAGCTTACTTAATAGACTAACATCTGTTCGTTTCTTTCTACTTTTTTTGTAGTTTTCATTTATTCATGAATTGTAATAGGGTTAGGATGTGAAAATAACCTTGAACTTTTATAAAAAAAAAGTATCAACATTATATATTTTTCACAGGTGCAAAAGTATCTACGAAAATTTAAAATTGGAATAAAAATGTTATGACTGTTAAATGTAACATAACAATGTTAATATATGTATGCAAAAATAGCATGTACTCAATTACAAAAAGATAACAGTGTTATGTTATATTTAAACTATTTTAACATTTTGTTGCATGAATTTTAAATGTTTATGAATATTTTGACATATGAGAAAAGTATAAGATGTTAGACACAATTTTGGTAAAAAATTATGGGTGTTTTTATCCCTTACCTATTGTAATATAATGTACACGTGCTACAGCGCAATTCACTTGGTCACTGAAATTCTTTAAACAGAGCAAGCATTTGTAAAATTCATAACAAATTAAATATATTTAACACTTTGTTCCATAACAATTAAAGTTAATGTATTTTCATAAAATTTCAATTCATATGTTCTGTACAATGAATACCATGTTACACCATTTTAACGTCCAAAAAATTAAAATGTGACACCGTTTTTAACTTGAATAATATATTTCAATACAACATTGCTATTTATATTCATTTTTAATTGAAACATGTAATATTCAAGCAAAAAAATAGATGTATAATCCTATTTACGAATTTGCTCTTGTATGGGGTTCCTAATCATCTTTTTTTTTTGGGCCAAATTACATAAGGAAGAATGATAATTAGATCTCAACTATGAAAAATAATATCTAATTAGGTACAGAGACTTGTCAATTATCCACTTTTACCTATTAATTATGGCACATTCACTTGTTATCATAGAAATCTAATTTGGATTGACCTGGTCAAGTCAATCTAGAACTCGGCGACCCGACCATGTAATTGATCCAGGTACATGCATGACTTGAAGTCATGAAAACTCAGAGTGACCTAAACCCGGTCAGCTAACGGGGTTGTTGGGTTAATTAGTTGCATTTAAAAAAATTGCAATTCAATGTTTGCATTTTTTATTTTTGTAAAGATAAGTTTCCTATTGATAACTATTAGTTTAATAATTTGAGGATTATAGTTATGAATATTTTGTTATTATTTATCTATTTTGATATATATTCTAGAAAAAAATATTTAGTGATTACTGGCTCTAATATCAATGGATGGTAATTGATATTGTGATGTCAATATATGTTAAAGAAATTGTAAATAATGTTTGATAAATTTATG
>JANTPZ010144488.1:0-13257 GCA_025593235.1 Vachellia pachyceras | reverse complement strand
AACATCCACTGCGACTCAGTTTTTAATAAGGATTCCTTAAATCGTGTTCTTTTTTTCAAAATTAAAAATTTTCACATAAAAAAGGCCCATTTTTTTCAACAAGACTAGTGTTTAAGGAATTAAACATATAACTCTATTCGAATTGAATGGAAACATCCACTGGGACTCAGTTTTTAAGAAGGATTCCTGAAATCGTGTTGTTTTTTCAAAATTCAAATATTTTCACATAAAAAAGGCCAATATTTTTTCAATAAGACTAGTGTTTAACGAATTAAAAATATAACTGTATTAGAATTGAATGGAAACATCCACTGGGACTGAGTTTTTAATAAGGATTCCTTAAATCGTGTTCTTTTTTTCAAAATTCAAATATTTTCACATAAAAAAGGCCCATATTTTTTCAACAAGACTAGTGTTTAAGGAATTAAACATATAACTCGATTAGAATTGAATGGAAACATCCGCTGGGACTCAGTTTTTAATTAGGATTCCTTAAATCGTGTTCTTTTTTTCAAAATTCAAATATTTTCACATAAAAAAGAACCATATTTTTTCAACAAGAGGAGTGTTTGTGGAGTTAAACATATAACTCTATTAGAATTGAAAGGAAACATCCAATGGGGTTCAGTTCTTAATTAGGATTCCTCAAATGTTGTCTTTTTTAAAAAATTCAGATATTTTCATAGAAAAAAGGCCCATGTTTTTTCAACAAGACCGGTGTTTAAGCAATTAAACATATAACACTATCAGCTTTAATTGGAAACATCCACTGGGACTCAGTTTTCAATAAGGATTCCTGAAATCGTGTTGTTTTTTTTGAAAATTCAAATATTTTCGCATAAAAAAGGCCCATATTGTTTCAACAAGATTCGTGTTTATGGAATTAAACATTTAACTCTATTAGAATTGAATAAAAACATCCGCTGTGACTCAGTTTTTAATTAGGATTGCTAAAATCGTGTTTTTTAAAATTCAAATATTTTCACATAAAAAAGGGCCATATTTTTTCAACAAGACTAGTGTTTAAGGAATTAAACACAAAACTCTATTAGAATTGAAAGGAAACATCCACTGGGACTCACTTTTTAATAAGGATTCCTTAAATCTTGTTCTTTTTTTCAAAATTCAAATATTTATACTTAACAAAGGCCCATATTTTTTCAACAATACTTGTGTTTAAGGAATTAAACATATAACACTATTAGAATTGAATGGAAACATCCGCTGGGACTCAGTTTTTAATAAGGATTCCTTAAATCTTGTTCTTTTTTTCAAAATTCAAATATTTATACTTAACAAAGGCCCATATTTTTTCAACAATACTTGTGTTTAAGGAATTAAACATATAACACTATTAGAATTGAATGGAAACATCCGCTGGGACTCAGTTTTTAATAAGGATTCCTTAAATCTTGTTCTTTTTTTCAAAATTCAAATATTTATACTTAACAAAGGCCCATATTTTTTCAACAATACTTGTGTTTAAGGAATTAAACATATAACACTATTAGAATTGAATGGAAACATCCGCTGGGACTCAGTTTTTAATAAGGATTCCTTAAATCTTGTTCTTTTTTTCAAAATTCAAATATTTATACTTAACAAAGGCCCATATTTTTTCAACAATACTTGTGTTTAAGGAATTAAACATATAACACTATTAGAATTGAATGGAAACATCCGCTGGGACTCAGTTTTTAATAAGGATTCCTTAAATCTTGTTCTTTTTTTCAAAATTCAAATATTTATACTTAACAAAGGCCCATATTTTTTCAACAATACTTGTGTTTAAGGAATTAAACATATAACACTATTAGAATTGAATGGAAACATCCGCTAGGACTCAGTTTTTAATTAGAATTCCTAAAATCGTGTTCTTTTTTAAAATTCAAATATTTTCGCATAAAAAAAACCATATTTTTTCAACAGGACGAGTGTTTAAGGAATTCAACATATAACTCTATTATAATTGAAAGGAAACATCCAATGGGGCTTAGTTCTTAATTAGGATTCCTCAAATGTTGTCTTTTTTTAAAAAATTCAAATATTTTCATAGAAAAAAGGCCCATGTTTTTTCAACAAAAGTTGTGTTTAAGCAATTAAACATATAACACTATTAGTTTTGAATGGAAACATCCATGGAACTCAGTTTTTAATTAGGATTCCTGAAATCGTGTTGTTTTTTTTTCAAAATTCAAATATTTTCACCTAAAAAAGGCCCATATTTTTTCAACAAGATTCGTGTTTATGGAATTAAACATTTAACTCTATTAGAATTGAATGGAAACATCCGCTGGGACTCAGTTTTTAATTAGGATTCCTCAAATCGTGTTGTTTTTTTTAATATTCAAAAATTTTCACATAAAAAAGGGCAAGATTTTTTCAACAAGACCAGTGTTTAAGGAATTAAACATATAACTTTATTAGAATTGAATGGAAACATCCACTTGGACTCAGTTTCTAATAAGGATTCCTTAAATCGTGTTCTGTTTTTCAAAATTCAATTATTTTCACATAAAAAAGGCCCATATTTGTTCAACAAGACTAGTGTTTAAGGAATTAAACATATAACTCTCTTTGAATTGAATAGAAACATCCACTGGAACTCAGTTTTTACTTAGGATTCCTCAAATCGTGTTGTTTTTTTAAAAAATTCAAATATTTTCACATAAAAAGGGCAATATTTTTTCAACAAGACCAGTGTTTATGGAATTAAACACATAACTTTATTAGAATTGAATGTAAAACATCCACTGGGACTCAGTTTTTAATAAGGATTCCTTAAATCTTGTTCTTTTTTTCAAAATTCAAATATTTACACTTAACAAAGGCCCATATTTTTTCAACAAGACTTGTGTTTAAGGAATTAAACATATAACTCTATTAGAATTGAATGGAAACATCCGCTGGGACTCAGTTTTTAATAAGGATTCCTTAAATCGTGTTGTTTTTTTTCAAAATTCAAATATTTTCACATAAAAAGGGCCATATTTTTTCAACAAGACCAGTGTTTATGGAATTAAACACATAACTTTATTAGAATTTAATGTAAAACATCCACTGGGACTCAGTTTTTAATAAGGATTCCTTAAATCTTGTTCTTTTTTTCAAATTTCAAATATTTACACTTAACAAAGGCCCATATTTTTTCAACAAGACTTGTGTTTAAGGAATTAAACATATAACTCATTTAGGATTGAATGGAAACATCCGCTCGGACTCAGTTTTTAATTAGGATTCCTAGAATCGCGTTGTTTTTTTTAAAATTCAAATATTTTCACATAAAAAAGAACCATATTTTTTCAACAAGATGAGTGTTTAAGGAATTAAACATATAACTCTATTAGAATTGAAAGGAAACATCCAATGGGGCTCAGTTCTTAATTAGGATATCTCAAATCTTGTCGTTTTTTTAAGAAATTCAAATATTTGCGTAGAAAAAAGGCCCATGTTTTTTCAACAAGAGTAGTGTTTAAGCAATTAAACATATAACACTATTAGCTTTAAATAGAAACATCCACTGGGACTCGGTTTTTAATTAGGATTCCTGAAATCGTGTTTTTTTTCAAAATTCAAATATTTTCGCATAAAAAAGGCCCATATTGTTTCAACAAGATTCCTGTTTATGGAATTAAACATTTAACTCTATTAGAATTGAATGGAAACATCCGATGGGAATCAGTTTTTAATTAGGATTCCTAAAATCGTGTTGTTTTTTTAAAATTCAAAAATTTTTACATAAAAAAGGGCCATATTTTTTCAACAAGTCCAGTGTTTAAGGAATTAAACATATAACTTTATTAGAATTGAATGGAAACATCCCCTTGGACTCAGTTTCTAAGAAGGATTCCTTAAATCGTGTTCTTTTTTTCAAAATTCAAATATTTACTCTTAACAAAGGCCCATATTTTTTCAACAAGACGAGTGTTTAAGGAATTAAACATATAAATTTATTAGAATTCAATGGAAACATCCACTGGGACTCAGTTTTTAATAAGGATTCCTTAAATCATGTTCTTTATTTCAAAATTCAAATATTTACACTTAACAAAGGCCCATATTTTTTCAACAAGACGAGTGTTTAAGGAATTAAACATATAACTTTATTAGAATTGAATGGAAACTTCCACGGGGCTCAGTTTTTAATAAGGATTCCTTAAATCTTGTTCTTTTTTTCCAAATTCAAATATTTACACTTAACAAAGGCCCATATTTTTTCAATAAGACTAGTGTTGAAGGAATTAAACATATAACTCTATTAGAATTGAATGGAAACATCCGCTGGGACTCGGTTTTTAATTAGGATTCCTAAAATCGTGTTGTTTTTTTTAAAATTCAAATACTTTCATATAATAAAGGGCCATATTTTTTCATTATGACCAGTGTTTAAGGAATTAAACATATAACTTTATTAGAATTGAATGGAAACATCTACTAGGACTCAGTTTTTAATAAGGATTCCTTAAATCCTGTTCTTTTTTTCGAAATTCAAATATTTACAATTAACAAAGGCCCATATTTTTTCAACAAGACTAGTGTTTAAGGAATTAAAGATATAACTCTATTAGAATTGAATGGAAACAACCGCTGGGACTCAGTTTTTTAATTAGGTTTCCTAAAATCGTGTTGTTTTTTTTAAAATTCAAATACTTTCATATAAAAAAGGGCCATATTTTTTCATCATGACCAGTGTTTAAGGAATTAAACATATAACTTTATTAGAATTCAATGGAAACATCAACTCGGACTCAGTTTTTAATAAGGATTCCTTAAATCATATTCTTTATTTCAAAATTCAAATATTTACACTTAACAAAGGCCCATATTTTTTCAACAAGACGAGTGTTTAAAGAATTAAACATATAACTTTATTAGAATTGAATGGAAACATCCACCGGGACTCAGTTTTTAATAAGGATTCCTTAAATCTTGTTCTTTTTTTCCAAATTCAAATATTTACACTTAACAAAGGCCCATATTTTTTCAATAAGACTAGTGTTGAAGGAATTAAACAAATAACTCTATTAGAATTGAATGGAAACATCCGCTGGGACTCGGTTTTTAATTAGGATTCCTAAAATCGTGTTGTTTTTTTTTAAATTCAAATACTTTAATATAAAAAAGGGCCATATTTTTTCATCAAAACCAGTGTTTAAGGAATTAAACATATACCTTTATTAGAATTGAATGGAAACATCTACTGGGACTCAGTTTTTAATAAGGATTCCTTAAATCCTGTTCTTTTTTTCGAAATTCAAATATTTACAATTAACAAAGGCCCATATTTTTTCAACAAGACTAGTGTTTAAGGAATTAAAGATATAAATCCATTAGAATTGAATGGAAACAACCGCTGGGACTCAGTTTTTTATTAGGATTCCTAAAATCGTGTTTTTTTTAAAATTCAAATACTTTCATATAAAAAAGGGCCATATTTTTTCATCATGACCAATGTTTAAGGAATTAAACCTATAACTTTATTAGAATTGAGTGGAAACATCCATATAAATTCAAATTCAATATAAACCTATAACTTTATTAGAATTAAACATATAACTTTTTTAAAATTCAAATTCTTTCCATATAAATGGCCCATACTTTTTCAAAAAGACTAGTGTTTATGGAATTAAACATATAACTCTATTAGAATTGAATGGAAACATCCACTGGGACTCAGTTTTTAATAAGGATTCCTGAAATCGTGTTGTTTTTTCAAAATTCAAATTTTTTCACATAAAAAAGGCCCATATTTTTTCAACAACACTAGTGTTTAAGGAATTATACATATAACTCTATTAGAATTGAATGGAAACATCCACAGGGACTCAGTTTTTAATAAGGATTCCTGAAATCGTGTTGTTTTTTCAAAATTCAAATTTTTTCACATAAAAAAGGCCCATATTTTTTCAACAAGACTAGTGTTTAAGGAATTAAACAGATAACTCTATTAGAATTGAATGGAAACATCCACAGGGACTCAGTTTTTAATAAGGATTCCTCAAATCTTGTTCTTTTTTTCAAAATTCGAATATTTTCACATAAAAAAGGCCCATATTTTTTCAACAACACTAGTGTTTAAGGAATTAAACATATGACTCTATTAGAATTGAATGGAAACATCCACTGGGACTCAGTTTTTAATAAGAGTTCCTTAAATCTTGTTCTGTTTTTCAAAATTCAAATATTTACACTTAACAAAGGCCCATATTTTTTCAAGAAGACTAGTGTTTAAGGAATTAAACATATAACTCTATTAGAATTGAATTGAAACATCCACTGGGACTCAGTTTTTAATAAGGATTCCTGAAATCGTGTTGTTTTTTCAAAATTCAAAAATTTTCACATAAAAAAGGCCCATCTTTTTTCAACAACACTAGTGTTTAAGGAATTAAACAAATAACTCTATTAGAATTGAATGGAAACGTCCACTGGGACTCAGTTTTTAATAAGGATTCCTGAAATCGTGTTGATTTTTCAAAATTCAAATATTTTCACATTAAAAAGGCCCATATTTTTTTCAAAAAGACTAGTGTTTAAGGAATTAAACATATAACTCTATTAGAATTGAATGGAAACATCCGCTGGGACTCAGTTTTTTAATTAGGATTCCTAAAATCGTGTTGTTTTCTTTAAATTCAAATACTTTCATATAAAAAAGGGCCATACTTTTTCATCATGACCAGTGTTTAAGGAATTAAACATATAACTTTATTAGAATTGAATGGAAACATCCACTGGGACTCAGTTTTTAATAAGGATTCCTTAAATGGTGTTCTTTTTTTAAAAATCAAATATTTTCACATAAAAAAGGCCCATATTTTTTCAACAAGACTAGTGTTTACGGAATTAAACATATAACTCTATTAGAATTGAATGGAAACATCCGCTGGGACTCAGTTTTTAATAAGGATTCCTGAAATCGTGTTTTTTTTTCAAAATTCAAATATTTTCACATAGAAAAGGCCCATATTTTTTTAAACAAGATTTGTGTTTATGGAATTAAACATTTAACTCTATTAAAATTGAATGGAAACATCCAATGGGACTCAATTCTTAATTAGGATTCCTCAAATCATATCGTTTTTTTAAAAAATTCAAATATTATCAAAGAAAAAAATGCCCATATTTTTTCAACAAGAGTAGTGTTTAAGGAATTAAACATATAACACTATTAGAATTGAATGGAAACATCCACTGGGACTCAGTTTTTAATTAGGATTCTTGAAATAGTGTTGTTTTTTTTCAAAATTAAAATATTTTCCATAAAAACGCCCATATTGATTCAACAAGATTCGTGTTTATGGAATTAAACATTTAACTCTATTAGAATTGAAATGCAAACATCTGCTGGGACTCAGTTTTTAATTAGGATTCCTCAAAATTGTGTTTTTTTCAAAATTCAAATATTTTTACATAAAAAAGGGCCATATTTTTTAACAAGACGAGTGTTTAAGGAATTAAAGATATAACTCTATTAGAATTGAATGGAAACATCCACTGGGACTCAATTTTTAATAAGAGTTCCTTAAATCTTGTTCTGTTTTTCAAAATTCAAATATTTACACTTAACAAAGGCCCATATTTTTTCAAGAAGACTAGTGTTTAAGGAATTAAACATATAACTCTATTAGAATTGAATGGAAACATCCGTTGGGTCTCAGTTTTTAATTAGGATTCCTAAAATCGTGTTGTTTTTTTTAAAATTCAAATACTTTCATATAAAAAAGGGCCATATTTTTTTCATCATGACCAATGTTTAAGGAATTAAACCTATAACTTTATTAGAATTGAATGGAAATATCCACTGGGACTCAGTTTTTAATAAGGATTCCTTAAATCGTGTTCTTTTTTGAAAATTCAAATATTTACACTTAACAAAGGCCCATATTTTTTCAAGAAGACAAGTGTTTAAGGAATTAAACATATAACTCTATTAGAATTGAATGGAAACATCCGCTGGGACTCAGTTTTAATTAGGATTCCTAAAATCATGTTGTTTTTTTTAAATTCAAATACTTTCATATAAAAAAGTTCCATATTTTCTCATCATGACTAGTGTTTACGGAATTAAACATATAACTTTATTAGAATTGAATGGAAACATATACTGGGACTCAGTTTTTAATAAGAATTCCTTAAATCCTGTTCTTTTTTTCGAAATTCAAATATTTACAATTAACAAAGGCCCATATTTTTTCGACAAGACGAGTGTTTAAGGAATTAAAGATATAACTCTATTAGAATTGAATGGAAACATCCGCTGGGACTCAGTTTTTAATTAGGATTCCTAAAATCGTGTTGTTTTTTTTAAAATTCAAATACTTTCATATAAAAAAGGGCCATATTTTTTCATCATGACCAATGTTGAAGGAATTAAACGTATAACTTTATTAGAATTGAGTGGAAACATCCACTGGGACTCAGTTTTTAATAAGGATTCCTTAAATCTTATTCTGTTTTTCCAAATTCAAATATTTACACTTAACAAACGCCCATATTTTTTCAAGAAGACAAGTGTTGAAGGAATTAAACATATAACTCTATTAGAATTGAATGGAAACATCCGCTAGGACTCAGTTTTAATTAGGATTCCTAAAATCGTGTTGTTTTTTTTTAAATTGAAATACTTTCATATAAAAAAGGGCCATATTTTTTCATCATGACAAGTGTATAAGGAATTAAACATATAATTTTATTAGAATTGAATGGAAACATCAACTGGGACTCAGTTTTTAGTAAGGATTCCTTAAATCGTGTTCTTTTTTTTCAAAAATCAAATATTTTCACATAAAAAAGGCCCATATTTTTTCAACAAGACTAGTGTTCAAGGAATTAAACATATAACTCTATTAGAATTGAATGGAAACATCCGCTGGGACTCAGTTTTTAATAAGGATTCCTGAAATCGTGTTTTTTTTTCAAAATTCAAATATTTTCACATACAAAAGGCCCATATTTTTTTAAACAAGATTCGTGTTTATGGAATTAAACATTTAACTCTATTAGAATTGAATGGAAACATCCAATGGGACGCAGTTCTTAATTAGGATTCCTCAAATCGTATCGTTTTTTTAAAAAATTCAAATATTTTCATAAAAAAAGGCCCATATTATTTCAACAAGAGTAGTGTTTAAGGAATTAAACATATAACACTATTAGAATTGAATGGAAACATCCGCTGGGACTCAGTTTTTAATTAGGATTCCTAAAATCGTTATGTTTTTTTTAAAATTCAAATACTTTCATATAAAAAAGGGCCACATTTTTTCATCAAGACCAGTGTTTAAGGAATTAAACATATAACTTTATTAGGATTGAATGGAAACATTCACTGGGACTCAGTTTTTAATAAGGATTCCTTAAATCGTGTTCTTTTTTTCAAAATTCAAATATTTTCACATAAAAAAGGCCCTATTTTTTCAACAAGACTAGTGTTTAAGGAATTAAACATATAACTCTATTCGAATTGAATGGAAACATCCACTGGGACTCAGTTTTTAATAAGGATTCCTTAAATCGTGTTCTTTTTTTCAAAATTAAAAATTTTCACATGAAAAAGGCCCATATTTTTTCAACAAGACTAGTGTTTAAGGAATTAAACATTTAACTCTATTAGAATTGTATGGAAACTTCCACTGGGACTCAGTTTTTAATAACGATTCCTCAAAATCTTTTTCTTTTTTCAAATTTCAAATCTTTTCACATAAAAAAGGCCCATATTTTTTCAACAAAGCTAGTGTTTAAGGAATTAAACATATAACACTATTAGAATTGAATGGAAACATCCCCTCGGACTCAGTTTTTAATTAGGATTCCTAAAATCGTGTTGTTTATTTTTTTTAAATCCAAATACTTTCATATAAAAAAGGGCCATATTTTTTCATCAAGACCAGTGTTTAAGGAATTAAACATATAACTTTATTAGAATTGAATGGAAACATCCACTGGGACTCAGTTTTTAATAAGGATTCCTTAAATCGTGTTCTTTTTTTTCAAAAATCAAATATTTACACTTAACAAAGGGCCATATTTTTTTCAAGAAGACTAGTGTTGAAGGAATTAAACATATAACTCTATTAGAATTGAATGGAAACATCCAATGGGACTCAGTTCTTAATTAGGATTCCCCAAATCGTATCGATTTTTTTAAAAATTCAAATATTTTCATAGAAAAAAAGGCCCATATTATTTCAACAAGAGTAGTGTTTAAGGAATTAAACATATAACACTATTAGAATTGAATGGAAACATCCGCTGGGACTCAGTTTTTAATTAGGATTCCTAAAATCGTGTTCTTTTTTCAAAAATCAAATATTTTTACATAAAAAAGGCCCATATTTTTTCAACAAGACTAGTGTTTATGGAATTAAACAAATAACTTTATTAGAATTGAATGGAAACATCCCCTGGGACTCAGTTTTTAATAAAGATTCCTTAAATCGTGTTGTTTTTTTCAAAATACAAATATTTTCACATAAAAAAGGCCCATATTTTTTCAACAAGATTCGTGTTTATGGAATTAAACATTTAACTCTATTTGAATTGAATGGAAACATCCAATGGGACTCAGTTCTTAATTAGGATTCCTCAAATCGTATTGTTTTTTTAAAAAATTTCAAATATTTTCATAAAAAAAGGCCCATATTATTTCAACAAGAGTAGTGTTTAAGGAATTAAACATATAACACTATTCGAATTGAATGGAAACATCCGCTGGGACTCAGTTTTTAATTAGGATTCCTAAAATCGTGTTGTTTTTTTTAAAATTCAAATACTTTCATATAAAAAAGGGCCATATTTTTCATCATGACCAATGTTTAAGGAATTAAACATATAACTTTATTAGAATTGAATGGAAACATCCCCTGGGACTCAGTTTTTAATAAGGATTCCTTAAATCGTGTTCTTTTTTTCAAAAATCAAATATTTACACTTAACAAAGGCCCATATTTTTTCAAGAAGACTAGTGTTGAAGGAATTAAACATATAACTCTATTAGAATTGAATGGATTTATCCAATGGGACTCAATTCTTAATTAGGATTCCTCAAATCCTATCGATTTTTTTAAAAATTCAAATATTTTCATAGAAAAAATGGCCCATATTATTTCAACAAGAGTAGTGTTTAAGGAATTAAACATATAACACTATTAGAATTGAATGAAAACATCCGCTGGGACTCAGTTTTTAATTAGGATTCCTAAAATCGTGTTGTTTTTTTTAAATTCAAATAATTTCATCTAAAAAAGGGCCATATTTTTTCATCAAAAACAGTGTTTAAGGAATTAAACATATAACTTTATTAGAATTGAATGGAAACATCCACTGGGACTCAGTTTTTAATAAGGATTCCTTAAATCGTGTTTTTTTTCAAAAATCAAATATTTACACTTAACAAAGGCCCATATTTTTTCAAGAAGATTAGTGTTGAAGGAATTAAACATATAACTCTATTAGAATTGAATGGAAACATCCAATGGGACTCAGTTCTTAATTAGGATTCCTCAAATCGTATCGATTTTTTTAAAAATTCAAATATTTTCATAGAAAAAAAGCCCATATTATTTCAACAAGAGTAGTGTTTAAGGAATTAAACATATAACACTATTAGAATTGAATGGAAACATCCGCTGGGACTCAGTTTTTAATTAGGATTCCTAAAATCGTGTTGTTTTTTTTCAAATTCAAATAATTTCATCTAAAAAAGGGCCATATTTTTTCATCAAGACCAGTGTTTAAGGAATTAAGCATATAACTTTATTAGAATTGAATGGAAACATCCACTGGGACTCAGTTTTTAATAAGGATTCCTTAAAGCGTGTTCTTTTTTTCAAAAATCAAATATTTACAGTTAACAAAGGCCCATATTTTTTCAACAAGACTAGTGTTGAAGGAATTAAACATATAACTCTATTAGAATTGAATGGAAACATCCACTAGGACTCAGTTTTTAATAAGGATTCCTTAAATCGTGTTCTTTTTTTCAAAAATCAAATATTTACACTTAACAAAGGCCCATATTTTTTCAAGAAGATTAGTGTTGAAGGAATTAAACATATAACTCTATTAGAAATGAATGGAAACATCAAATGGGACTCAGTTCTTAATTAGGATTCCTCAAATCGTATCGATTTTTTTAAAAATTCAAATATTTTCATAGAAAAAAGGCCAATATTATTTCAACAAGAGTAGTGTTTAAGGAATTAAACATATAACACTATTAGAATTGAATGGAAACATACGCTGGGACTCAGTTTTTAATTAGGATTCCTAAAATCGTGTTGCTTTTTTTTTTAAATTCAAATAATTTCATCTAAAAAAGGGCCATATTTTTTCATCAAGACAGTGTTTAAGGAATTAAACATATAACTTTATTAGAATTGAATGGAAACATCCACTGGGACTCAGTTTTTAATAAGGATTCCTTAAATCTTGTTCTTTTTTTCCAAATTCAAATATTTACACTTAAATCTGTTCTTTTTTTCAAAAATCAATTATTTATAGTTAACAAAGGCCCATATTTTTTCAACAAGACTAGTGTTGATGGAATTATACATATAACTCTATTAGAATTGAATGGAAACATCCGCTGGGACTCAGTTTTTAATTAGGATTCTTGAAATCGTGTTGTTTTTTTAAAAATTCAAATTCTTTCCATATAAATGGCCCATATTGTTTCAACAAGATTCGTGCTTATGGAATTAAACATTTAACTCTATTAGAATTGAATGGGAACATCCGCTGGACTCAGTTTTTAATAAGGTTTCCTTTAATCTTGTTGTTTTTTTCAAAATTCTAATTTTTTCACATAAAATAGGCCCATAGTTTTTCAACAAGATTCGTGTTTATGGAATTAAACATTTAACTCTATTTGAATTGAATGGAAACATCCCCTGGGACTCTATTTTTAATTAGGATTCCTAAAATCGTGTTGTTTGTTTCTCAAAAGTCAAATATTTTCACATAAAAAAGGCCCATATTTTTTCAACAAGCTTCGTGTTTATGGAATTAAACATTTAACTCTATTAGAATTGAATACAAACATCCGCTGGGACTCATTTTTTAATTAGGATTCCTCAAATTGTGTTGTTTTTTTTAAAAATTCAAATATTTTCACATAAAAAAGGGCCATATTTTTTCAACAAGACTAGTGTTTAAGGAATTAAACTTATAACTCTATTCGAATTGAATGGAAACATCCACTGGGACTCAGTTTTTAATAAGGATTCCTTAAATCGTGTTCTTTTTTTCAAAATT
>JANTPZ010144487.1:0-22755 GCA_025593235.1 Vachellia pachyceras | reverse complement strand
ATCTGGTTACTTTAACCAAATTGGATCCCATTCGGTTACTTTTACCGATTACACTTTTTACCGGTAAACTTAACTTTATTCCGGTAAATCTTTTTCTACTTTTCTGGAGATATTTTATTTTTTATTTAATCTCCATAATTCCATCTTGAATATAATAAAATTATTATTCCCAAAATACCCTTTAATTACCTCAATTTTGCAGGATTATTTTATCCTATCAAAAATCCCTGAAATGGAATAATCGGAGAGCAAATTTCTTTTAGGGCCTTGAAAAATACTATATTTTTCACTGATTCTCATGCCCTTTTCCTTTTTCCAAAATGCCCTCTAAATTTTTCAAAATTAATTTTCGAAATAATTATTTTCCGGGATTTTTCGGGTATTTTTCCCAATTTTCGGGAAAATCGCCTTAATTGTACACTGGATAATAATTTTATCAAATACTATATAATTCACTGGATTTTCCATATTTTTCTCCAAATTTTTGAAGAGCTCCTAATATTTCAAATAATTATTTTTCCTCTTTTACCCTTCAAAATTCCGTAGACGGAAATCGGGTCTGAATTTGGAAAATCCGTGTTACGTCATTACGACCGGTATGTCGATATCTATCTTTTGGGCATCTTTAAATTTTTCTGATATTTTGGTCAACTGGTTGACTTTTGATTTTGACTTTGACTTTTCTTTTGTCAAATGACCAAAATGCCCTTCAACTTTCTCATAATTACCATTTTGCCCTTACTTTCTCTACTTTTTGCAAAATTACTATTTTGCCCTTACTTTTGATTCTGAAAGACCTTTATGCCCTTGGTCTTTTATTAAATGACATATGGGTCCCTTCCTATAAGGTTTCCCATCCTCATATTACTTCTAGGGCAAATATACTTAATTTTGGAATTCACACGGAACTCTGTACCTGAACTTTCGGCCCTTAATCTTTCTTTCTTTTTGAGCTATCTACTTCTCGTCTCTAATTCATCATCTTAATCCTCATATTAGCCTTTATTTCATTTAGCATGAAAATTATGGATATTACACCAAGTACGCTTAACTGCGAAGTTCTTAAATAAATTTAAACCATTAGGGCCAGGTTAATCTTAATACTTTTAGTCTATCGCCTTCCTCTTTTTCAGTACTTTCCATCTCTATGCCCTAACTCAACTCATAACTACCAATTTGGCATTTATTTCAGATTACAGAAATATACGGATATTACAAACACATTAACATGTATAATCATAATTGTACAATAAATCAAAGCCATGGATACTAACATGCATCAATAACCTCAAGTTCTCACATCATTACTTTGCCAAGACATGTCCTCATCATCAATCATCAATGATCAAACAAGAACTTGCATGTTCATTTATCAATCATATAAAATGTAAATGAAAACGTTAGAGAATTTGCTACCATGTTTGGTTAATATCCCTTACTCTTTAATGGCTTCCTTCATGGACTTTTGGAACTTTCCCCTTAGAAATGTCCTCCTACACATTACATAATGCAATTGTCATTAATCATGAGCCAATACCAAGTACCAAAACATGCTACAACTTGCTCAAACTTCTCATGACACTTGAGGGTCTAAAAACCCTTAACTTTGCCAAAATTGTCTCTAATGCTTCCAAAATACTTTTCTCACTTATACCCTACACAATTTTACATTTTAAACTCAATGGAAGCATTAAAATCATGAAATCACACTCTTTCTCATTGTTCCTATTCAAACTGAAAAATCCATGCAATGGGAAAATGTGATTTTAAACTTCTTGTTTTTTGTACTTCATAACCTTTTTCCTAAACCATTTTCCATGCATTATTTCATTCAAAACATCACTTCCCTTGCAAATGGAAAATTGGACAGCAACTCCCCTAGGGTTTTTGATTTCCCAAAATTCATACAATCAACAAAACAACACAATATATATATTAATCAACTCCTTATGATGCAATGAGTGATTTTCCACCGACTATTTCATCAAAATCCCACTCTTTCACATTTTTCTCTCATCTAAACGTAACTTTCTAGTAAGCTAAAGAGAGCCAAAATAAAAAATATAAACCAATAGAAAGGTAGAGGAAGCCCCAAGGATCACAAATGTACTAAGGGTTGCAAGAGAACCCAACTTACCTTGGAGTTTTTGGAACTTTTTTCCCTTGCTCCTTACTGAAAATGACATCACTTTTGCTCTTACTTTCAGCTGGAAAATTTTTTGAGAAATGCTGAGTAAGATGAGGCAAGAATGCCTCTTTAATCACACAAAAATGAGGTGGAAGGTTGAGATTGCATCTTAAATTTAATGAATGATCCAAGGGCTCACAATTGGCCGAGATAAAATGAGATTTTTCTTCCATTTTTGGCTGCCTTATGGGCTAAGGAAAAGTGAAGAAAATTTGATCCCATGAGCTAAAATTTTTTTGGTGACAAGTGCCGAAGATCTAGTACAACTTACACCGATAAAGTAATTTTATCTTAATAAATTCAACCTCTTGTTTAACCTCCATTATGACAACTTTTAGCCTTCAAATATAGCTAAAACAAGTGGCAAAATTCATTATGGCAATAATACTTTTGGAAACTTTATGTTTCCATAAAGTTACTTTACGCTTTGCAACACCAATAAAAAAACTTGCCAATAGTTAACTGGATTCGAGGCCACCAAAAATTCCCAAAGTTAATATTGATTCGGGTCTTTTCCTTCCAATCAGGAAAATCGCCTTTCTCGTATTATGGGCAACAATTTTATAAAATACTAGAAATTCCAAGCTATTTTTCCCTGCTTTGAGATCAAATTTTTGAGGTCTCCTGGTACTTCAAATAATTATTTTTGGGTAATTATTTAATAAAAATGCCAAAAATTAAATGACCTTTAAAATTCTCTTAACAAAAATCTAGGTCGATTTAACTGAAACCGGGCCTCACATACTGATAAATGACTTTTCATCTATATTTTTGGCCTAGACGAATTTTTCTGATATTTTTGGTCAAACTTTCACCAAGTTAACCTTCGAATTTTGACTTTGGTTAAATGACCAAAATGCCCCTATACTTTCTCTTAATTACCATAATGCCCTTACCTTTTTCAAATTCCTTTTTGCCTTTATTTTTAATAACATCTGGGTCTTTCCCATAAGGTCACCATCATGTTATTTCTCCAAGCCAAGCATGCTTAACTACGAAGCTCTAATGGAATTCAGTACATTAGGGCTAGGTTGCCCGGAAACTTTCCGATCCATTACCTTCCTCTCTTTCTATTCTATATATCTTTGGACCTTGACTCAACCCATAACTAGCAGTTTAGCCTATATATCAAATTACAGAAAAACACGAATATCACAATTCCTAACATGCATTCATTTCCACAAAGGTGTTGCTAAAACATCTTTTAGCTTCAAATGAACAAGACAAACTCTCTTATCCCTAGCTTTACAATGATGGAATTGACGTGAGGTTTGAAGTGCATGGAGCAAAAAGGCAATATGGTTACTTTATTTAGAGCTAGTCCTGTAAGAATTTCTTGGTCTCCTATATATTTTGTCTTACTAAATTCAATACCTGATGTTAATGTACTAATATGTGAAGATTTTATATTTCAAGAGATGCAAAGTGAGAAGAGAAAATTGATGATTTTGGAATACGTCACATTTCATATGCTTGTGTCTGGATGTGGATAAGAATTGAAATTGAATGCAATACCAGGGCCTTGAGCCTCTTCAACAGGGTGTCCCTTGTTAAGGAACATGTTCTAGGTTAGTATAAGGAATTGCAACATTATCATAGCGGATGCCCATTAGTGTTTGGTAAAATCACAAAAGCAATTAAGAACACTTCCACCCTTGGAAAAATTTTGGAGTCCCTGTAAAGTTATTTTTGAAGTTTAATATGAGGAATGTCGACTTCATCACATGGAATGCCTCTACTTTTAGTTTCATGATTTTGCAATTGATAAATGGTTTTGATTTGTATCTCTTCACTAAGTTTTCTCTAGTTTAAGCTTGGCATTCTCCAATAATGTATAGCAAATTACAACTTAAGTATATGCAATTCAAATTGAATTGGAGGATATGTAAATTGAGACCCTCAGAACTTACAAAAATTTAACTTCCCTTACCTATGCATTTTTTTTGTTAAGTATAGCAAATTGCGACTTAACAATAGGGAATCCCATGAAATATATGAAATTTTCATATATGAGAATTAAAACCTCTAGAAATTACAAAAAATGGAACTTCCCTTACTAATGCATTTCAAATTCAAGTTTGGCATTCTCTAATAATGTATATCAAATTGCAACTTGAGTATAATGAATTCGCAGTGAAGTATGGGATATGCAAATTAAGACCCCAGAAGCTAACAAAAAATTGGACTCTCCTTGCTAAGGCATTTTTATATTAAGTATAATGAATTGTAACTTGGATATATGGAATACCCATTGAAATATATTGTGACACCTCTCTTATTTCCTTTTTACCTTTGTTAGAGATTATTATTGAACCACTTTAGTGATTTAAGTGGTTCAAGTCTCTAAATGAATCCTATAAAATCATCTATAGGGAAAAAATATCAATCTTTACAATTTCTTTCCCAATTAATACAATTTAATTCGTCAAGTTTCACTGTTCATATGGTAATTTTTCATTTTTTCAGATTTTTCTCTCAACTTTGGAAGATCATAACTTTTTGTATAAATTTCTAAATTCAGTAAACTTAAGCTCATTTTAATAAATGTCAATATTAATGCAAAGTTAGTTGTCTTCGCTACATTGTTTCTCACTTTTATATTTGGACTTAGAAACCTTCCTCTTGCTTTTCAAAATTTATCCTTCGCAATTTATTTTCCTATATATATAAAACCATTCCAAAGCCTTAAAACACATCAAAATTCTCTAAAATCCTTCTTGATCCTTAAGAGCCCTAAAGCCCTTAAACTTATCAAAATTGATCTCAATGTTTCCAAAATTATTTTCTCACATATAGAAGTTTTGATTCTAAATCCAATGGAAGCATTGAAATAATAAAAGACTCATTCCTTCCCCTTGCCCAGCTCCGGCCAAAAATGTGGAGTAGTGAGGGCTTTGTAATTTTCAAATTTACTCTTCATGCAATTGCATATTCTTAATCCTAGGATTCTTCCCATACATTATTTGACAGAAAACACTTGTCCCCCATGCATATAGAAATTCATCAGTATGGCCCATAGGCTTTCAGTATTCTAAAAATTTATATACACCATCAATTAATATAAAATACTAATCAATAAACTCTACAACATGCATAGAAGGTTCTCCTAGCAATAGTTTCTTCTAAATCCCTCTCTTTCCATTTCTCTCTCTCAAGAATCCTATTTATCCAGCAGCAATTATCCATCAAAAACCACGAGAATAGTGTAACACCTCTCTTATCTTCACTTTATTATCATTAGAGACCTTAACTAGATCACTTGGAGCTATTATATAAGCTAGAGTTAGTTATCTGTATGAATTTCAAAACCCACTTTGCCTATTATTCATTAAAAGTTATCGTTTTAAGCCAACTTTGAACATTCACAACTAATTCTAGAAAAATCTCGCTCACGTGATCTTGGTCTCCAATCAAAGCTTATCACAATCTTTATGAAGGAAAAAATACTCATTTGAGTAATTTAAATCTTAAGCATTCTTTTAAATCATGTGGAACTTCACTGTCCATCTGGTCCCCTGAAACAGGACTTCGTTGCGACCAAATTTTGCATGCTTGTTTGGGAACACCGTTTGCCCAAAGGTACACGTAAGTTGAGACAAAACCATCTTGAAGTCTGTAAAAACCATCTCGAAGTCCATACAAACCATCTTGAAATCCGTAAAACCATCTAGAAATCCATAAACTACCTCGGAATCTATAAACTCCTTTCTTCCAACGGAATTCCCAAACACACCATGCCTTTGCTTCGACTAACTCATTTGACCACATGGAATTTCCTCTCAAGTGTAGTTCACTGGGGCAAACTCCTCCAGAATGCAGCAAAATACCTCTCAGACCACTTTTGACACAATCAACTATGAACATTGCTGGGTCAAACTTCATGTTGTCATATTTTTGGCTGAACTTCAAAAATTCATAACTTTTTGCACACAATAATAAATTGAGTAAACTTGGAGTCTATAGAAAGCTTAGAAAGAGATATACTTGTATACAAAATTTGATGACTATTGGACGTCATTTCCTCATTGTTGTCCTTTTAACCACAAATAAGGGCCTTAGACCCTTCTTTAGCCAAGTATACATGAGCTTTCCACTTCTTTTATAAATTATACCTCCAAATATAACCATCTATATATCATAGAACATAAATGACATAGTGTATGAGTATAATTTACATTCATCCAAGAATTCATAGATGTGCACCCATATACATCAATTAGCAAAGCAATACATCATATGCAACCTTTCCTTAACTTTGGAAGCCACTCACCTTTCACCTTTGCACCTCCTTGCCCTTGCTTCTTGAGCTTGTGCCTATGGTTTGTTATTGAAAAGGGTGAGATTTCAAAGAAATCCTAGTAGCAAACACATCTAGCAATATATCAACATGCATGATTATCTGAATGTAAACAATTATGCCTTGTAACATGAGTGATAAACTATACTTCTATCACATTGGCACAAGGACAAGGCAATCATTGCATAGCTACAACCATGAATTCTCTCAAGCAAGGTTCTACATCTCAAGTGGCAATGACCACACATCAAACATGGAAATTAACATATATAAGAATCAATGCAAAGTAGATGTCAAAGTTAGAAGTTTTTCTACCTTGAAGATTTAACTTTCCAATGGCACTTGAAGTGGCTTCCACATGCACTTGTCACTTTGAAACTCTTCTTAGCACTTTAGCACTTCTTGAAATTTTGTCTTTAGCTCTTCCCTTTGTCTTCACTGCCATGCTCTCCTCCTCTCTTCTAGTTTGGGTATGAAAATGACCAGAAGAAATAATTTGAAGACTTTAAAAATCAGTCCATAATCCATTTTTTGAAAAATACCCTTACTTTTTTTATTTTCGGCTACCAAAAATGCTTTTTGGGACTTTTCTAATCACTAAGACCATTTCAACCCCTTAAAAATTCCCATAATTCATAAGCTCATTAGGGTATTTTTCTTTTCTCAAAACTCATTTCAGAAGTGCCCTTAATTAATTTTCTTTCGAAAATCTAAATTCAGATATTTTCGACCTTTCATACCACCATTCTAGCAAACTGTTTCTAACTTTCTTCTGGAAACAATTTTATAAATTAGGAACTCCAAAAACTATTTCTAGCCATATTTACATTACATTTCTGAGGCCTTTAGACAATTTGATAACAATATTTTGCTAAAAACTAATTACATAACCAAAATATTAAGTATTGTAAAAATGTCACGCGAAGGTCATTTTTATCCATTTAACCTTAACTGAGCCTCAATTGTTGATCAGTTGCTTTTTCTCTACCTCCTGGTCATTTTCTAATATTTTGGTCATTTTTTCCAAAAATGACCATTTTGTCCCTAACTTTTCCGAAAATGATCATTTTGCCCTTACATTTATTTGCTTACCAGATGGCAACTTTGGCATCTCTTATGCTTCTTTTCACTCTCTGGACCCTTGAACACACTATAGCCCTTCGTTTAGCCCTTATCTTTAGTTACTGAAAAATGAGGATATTACATTTCTCCATGGTTTAAAATAACTTTCATCCTCAAAATTTGCATATCTCAGTCAAATACTTTGAGCACTTAGCTTTCATCTTTTCCTATGTCTCCCACGTAATTTCTTAGATGTCATCTCTTACTAAACACTTTTAAAATCATCTTATATAACCTGACCTGGGTATGGATTATACCTTTTAAGCTGGGAAAATAGGAAATACATTGTCTATTCAACTTCAATTTGGGGGTAAGGCCAAAACGGCAAGCTACTAGTCCGTCTCTAGAGAGAATCCAAAATGGATATCCAAATGAGCTTCTTTACTTTCATAAATTGACCATTTTCTATCATTAGGGATATTTTCATAAATGACTAATTCCCAACTGCCAGCTCTAATGGTTATCTTTTCTCATCGGCATAACATATTTGCGGGCTCCAAGCTGCTTATAACATCTTTATCCGCTTTATCCTGTCTTAACTATTTGGTCACTATCGTAGGGCCATACTAGCTTCTTCTTTAGCTAACTTCTTGACTGACCATTACTTATCAATGATGAAATTATGAGGTAACCTCCCATTTGATTTTTATGTAAGTTACTATTCACCGAATTTTAGCCCAACTTTGGAAATTCATAACTAATTCTAGAAAATCAAAATTGAGTGGTTCCAATTTCTATTTGAAGCTTATAAGTTCCTCTATAAGAGAAAAATACTCATTGAGACATTAATTTGCCCAATTGAAACAGTTTATTGCGCAAAGATGTATTGTTCATTTGGTATTTTTCATTTTTTCAGGTTTTTCTGTGATTTTCTTCCAACTTTGGAACATCATAACCTTTCGTACACAAATCCAAATCCAGTGTTCTTTAGCTCATTTTAAAGATTGTAACATGAACTATTTTTCTGAAAAATTTCATCTCATTTGGAGTTCATTTGCCCAGTTTTACATCAACTCAAAGCTGCTGAATTGGTAAGCTTATTAACATGCTTTCAAGAAAAATGACCATTTGAAATTCCTTCCTTTAGGCATGTTCATTTCTAACCTCATTTGATCATGATTAATCAATCATTTGGGAATACTTAAATCATGCTTTCACTACTCATTGGCTTTCATACATGTAGGAGTTTAACTTACATAAATACAAAATCCTCAACATAATCTTCAAACATAAAACATAATTTCTACAAGCAAGATCACATAATATGCCACCTTCTATCACCATAAACCTTGCTCTCACCCTTGCTTGAACTTGTACCTAAATGTTTAGTGGGGGAGAGTGAGATTTTTGGAAACCCCAATAGCAAAACTATCTAACATACTTCATAAAATGCATGACAACTTTTCATGTGAATGTGGAATAATAAAAGTGCAACATGAAACACATAAATGCATATGGCCATAGCATGAATATGCACATATCCACACTTTCATCATCAAAAAGTTCAAAACAAGTCAAGCATCATTCGAAAGAATTTTCATAACAATTTAGATTAGAGTTAGATGGTCTTTCTACCTTGTGTCTTTACTTTTCCCCTAACTTGAATGCTTTCTTGCTCACTTGGAATCTTACTTTATTTCACCAAACTTTTGCCTACACAATTGACAAAATAATGGCCATCAATTAAAAGCCATTTCCAAGGCGAATAGCAATGCAATTCTCCCTTGATCCTCTTCTTAAACTAAGTCTTAAAACCCTAACTTGTGTCTAACACTTTCCAATGCTTCCCTAAACTTGGGGTCACTTTTACCCTACAAAAAAACTCATTTTGAATCCATTGGAAGCATAAAAATAATCAAAACAACATTCCTTCCCCATGAAACTGTTCTGGCCGAGAGGTTTCCCCAAATTACTACAACATGAATTTTTCAACTTTCAACACTTATACCATCTTATTCTTGATTCCAAACTCATATCCATGGATGGTATAGCTTGATTTTAACTCTCCCGTATCAAATAAAAATTTGGTCAGCACCTCCCCTAAAAGTTCATGATTCCCAAGTTTTTACAAAACTCAAAAACAATCTCAAAAACCTAAGTATGAAACTTGGGAAAGAGAGACCAAAAACCATATATACATCAACATGCTCTTTACAACACAAGGAGGCTTTTGCAACCAATTAATGGCTCTAAATCCCTCTCTTTCTCACTTTAACTCTCAAGAACCTAAGTATGAAACTTGAGAAAGAGAGACCAAATCAAAATTTAAATCCATGGAAGTGATAGAGAAGAGCATAAGGAGCAAGAATATGTATAACTTTAAGTGCTTAAGCCTTTTACCCTAACTTTCTTCAAGCTTTTTCTCTTCTTTCTCCACCCAAAAATGGCGTCTTCTCCTTCTCTCTTTTCTGCTTGGATAGGTTGGCCAAAGTGATGGGAAGAGGAGGGAAAATGGTTTATAAATTCCCACTTAAAAGAATTAAGGGCTAGGAAGCAATCTTAGCAATTAAGTATAAGCTAAAGGTTGTAATTAAGCCACCATTCACACATGTGCTAAGCTCTCACTGGGTATTCAAAAGTTGTCATCATGCTTGTAACTAAAGGGGTAAAAATCCGTTAGATTTGCTTGAGATTTGCTTGATTTTTGCTCTTCCTTGTGCTCTCTCTTCCTCCACGGTTTTCTCTCTATTTTTACAGGTTGGAGCACGAAAATGGGCTAGAGAAGATAGCTTTGAATGATAAGCCAAGAATGATCCAAGGGCTAGGAATCAATCTTGAAAGGTCATGTGATCCAATGGCCAAGATTTTTCCAACACTTTAAACACCTTTTGACTTCTTATTGGTTGCAATAAATGGCTGTAAGTAGAGCAAAAAATCTGGTTACACAAACCAAACTTGATTGTAACTGGTTTCCTTGATTCAATATAACTTATACACATAAATGCCAAAAATTAACTGATCTTTAAAATTCTCTAGCCATCAATATAGGCCAATTTAGGAAAAACTGATCAGTAAATTTTTCTCTAACTTTCGGCCTCTGTAAATTTTTCTGATATTTTGGTCAATATTGACTTGTTGACTTTTGACTTTGATCAAATGACCAAAATGGCCTTACATTGCCCTTACTTCTTTCAAAATTCCTTTCTTGCATTTATTCTTTATAGTTAATGATTATCTTTACAATTACTTGGTGCAACATAACATATCTTCCTCTATTTCTCAACATCTGCATCGTTTATAAAATACTGTCTTACTTTCTTTCTGTAACTCTTATGATCCCCTGACCTTTCAACATGATGGTTATCTATTGGTTATCATTGATTAGCCTTATCATACAGTAGTCTCCATCACTTAAATATTTCTACTCTTGGAATCTTAACTAATTTATTCTAATCGTAATGCTATCATTCATTCACCTTCAATCTAAAACATCTAGCTTCTTTTATTATTATTATGCCCTCACTTATCTAGAAATATGCCTTAGAAGTATCTCAACTTCTGAGGACATAATAAGAAGGTTTCTGTCAATCCATATCACTGGATTTTATCCCCTTCGATGTGCCATCTTTTAGAGCATGTTATCCTTTCATAAGCTTGGGAAAGTCTTCTATTCTGTCACTTCACCTTCACTAATAGCTTAATCTTTCATTAAACTCTAATCATCATATGAACTTTACTCTCATTCAATGGTTTGCCCCTCATAAGGATTACTCACATATTCAAAAATTATACTAAAGGTAGGTAGCCACTTAAGTCTGGTCAGCATCACATCTTCTCATAATGATAAGGAATATGTTAAACAAGATCCCTTAATGCATGCTAAATATTTTACTTTGCTTTAACAAGAATGATCACATATAGATCATAAAATCCATCCTAAGATTCTTCGGCTTGTAATAATTTTCTAAATGGCTTATCCACAATATCCTTCTTACAATGCATTTATTTATTTATTTATAAAATTATACCTTGCACAATCTGGGATAACTTACAAAACTCTATCTAGCTAACCCAAATACTCTTTACTGTACTTGGGGTCTATGATATTTACCATTACTTCTATAAAACTTCCCAGGAGGTCACCTATCTTGGTACTACTCTCACCTAAGCACGCATAACTATAGAGTTTTGATGGAATCCAGTGCATAAGTGCTAGTTTGATAGCACTAAGATATATCATAAGCTTATTCTTCATTCTATCATTGCCATACGAGACTTTTACATGGGTCCCATAAGGGTCTTTCTATCTTTATGGTGACTTTAACCCGACCATAATAATTCAACTTATGTTTCGTGATTTTGTAACTTTCCTTCACTTGATTGAAAAATTTAATCTATCACAGTGCAATCTTTCTTTAGGGTCAAACCTCATCCTCAAATCATTTCCTCTATAACTATTACTCATGATAATGTCTCATCAATCTTGAAATATCCATCTGAGATATGTCCAGTAATTATTTTATCCTATACCAATTCTTTTCCTTAAGGAATACTTATCAAATAACTGAAGAGATTTCTTCGCACGCTTATCATTAAAAATATCAATTTTTTTATAAATCATTTCTTCTACTTTTCTTACTCAGGAAAACTGGTCTCTGTTTATTATTACTCAGTAGATGGGTCATCAATCATAACTAAAGTAACTGTCATATCATAAAATATCAGTGCAACACAACCTCCTTCACAATCGTACATACATCATACGTATAAGAAAAGGGTTTCCACACCTAATTCAACATTACACATGCACCTCAGCCATAATCTGGTATCTCCTCAATTTCTTTATGTACTGAGGTGGAAGGCTCTTCCTGAATAAGTACTCCTTTTCCCTTTGCCTTTTGTGGACAATCTCTAGCAAAGTGTCCGACTTTACTGCAAGCATAGCAGACATCCTGCCCTGTTAGACATGGTTGCACTCCATGATTTTTGCCACACCACTTGCACAGATTTCCTTTCTTGTTGGGTTTTCTCTTTCTTTTTAGACTACAAGAGGCCTTCTTCTTCCCAGCTTCGGCTGAGCCTCCTCCGGTCATAGAAGTCATCATTGCTTGCATCAATTTAGGCCAATTTAGGAAAAACTGGCACCTCTCATTTTGATCAGTAACTTTTTCTCTACCTTTTGGGCCTGCGTAAATTTTTTTGATATTTTGGTCAACATTGACTTGTTGACTTTTGACTTTGGTCAAATGACCAAAATGCCCTTACACTTTCTCTTATTTACCATAATGCCCTTACTTCTTTCAAAATTCCTTTCTTGCATTTATTCTTTATATTTAAAGACCTTTGTGTCCTTCCCATAAAGGTCACCCATCCTCCCATATCTCTAGGGCAAGCACAATTAACTGTAAAATTCTAATGGAATTCATTCCATTAATCAATTATGGCTAGGTTGACTATATTCTTTCTGATCCATTTACTTCCTTTTTTTCTGTACTATGTAGCTCTAGACCTTAGCTTGGCCTATAACTACCGTTTTAGCCTTTATTTCAAATTACAGTAAAAAATGGATATCACAACTTTCATTAAGGAAGACATTTTTCCATGTGAAATCGTTGTGTCTCCATTTATTGTTTTTGTTTCCCAATTTTTTATATTTTTCCTGTACTGACTCAATGATCATATTTATTGGAAAGAATTAATATTTACTATGCAAGTCCCAATAATAGAAGAAGGTGTTGGAATAGGCAAGGAAGCACTACTACAAAATATAGTTTTTACTACTGAAATTCGCGTCCTTTTATTAAAGAAGGGAGTAAAAAATGAAAGCGGTGGCATTTTTGTAATTATATGAAGTGAGTACAAGCCTTTAGGCACCCTATCACGAAAAGGGCACTAAAAGGAGCCCTTTGTTACCCTATCTAGTTGGCACCCTTTCCATGGATAGGGCACCTAAAGGGCGCCCTTTAGATAGGGCGCCCTTTTTTTACTTCTTCTGATGCATTATAACTTTCACTTCCTCCCATGAGCTGCTTCCACTTTTTCACTTTCTCCCACGTGCTGCTCCCACTGTCTTCGGCGTCTTGCTGCTGCACCATCTTCGTTGCTCCCACTGTTCAGCTTCGCACCCTGCTCTGTCTTTGTCACTGCTCCGTCTTCGTTCATCATTGCTTCATCTCCGTTCGTCACTGCTCCATCTTCATTTGTCACTGCCTCCGTCTTCGTTCATCACTGCTTCGTAGTCTCCGTCGCTGCTTCGTGGTCTTCGTTATCACTCCGTCACTATAAGTCACTCCGTTATGCATATGTCATTATTTTTTCGGTTAAAGCATGTCTCTCTGTTCGATCTGCATGTTGTTATTTTTTTCGGTGTGCATGTCGTTAGTTTTTGGCTTCGGCGTGCATATGTGAAATGGGGTATAAATAGAACTTTTACCTATGGATCCATTCAAAGAGAAAGTTGGGTGAGATCTTATTAAATACCATTGGAGGGAAAAGTCTTTCTAATGATGTTCTCCTGAATTAATACACCATTGGGCTTATGATCATAAAAAATGAGTTCTTTTGATACACCATTGGGTTTATGATCATAGAAAATGAGTTCTTTTGATTCACAAAATTAATACACCATTCGCTGGTCACTCCTGAACGATTCTTCCTCATCCCCATTTATTTTAATTCACAATATTAGGATAATAAGTCATTATTAAAATAATGACGTATTTTGATTCTTGTCAATATTTGTCTTCAATTAATTAGTGTTAGATACTGTAAAAAAGCAATTTGAGATTGATGTGAATCAAATCATGGCTATACTAGTGGTTATCATTTAACAATTGATCTTGGTTTGAAGTCTCAAGTTTAGTTCATGGCAAAAAATAAAGAAAAAAGGGGAAAAAAAGAAACCTCAAGTATAGTTTATTAACACATCGTTAAAATAAGTCAACTATAAATGGAATTTTATTTTGACCAAATACAAAAATTGGATATCATCCCCCAATAAATAAATTGAATTAGGTATCAACTGTACGTATGAGGATAAATTTCTTTTAATAACTTTTAGGTTCTATTTATGAAATAGAGAAGATTTTTTCATCATATTTATAAGTCACATTGTTAAATTTTTTATATGAATGCATAATTTTACCCTCTAATTATTATTATGTAGATTTTACTCATATGAGGTATAATGTATATTAAATAAGGGGTAAAGTTGAAAATTGTTAACTTTTAAAATAGGATTAATGAACTTTAAGATTTTCTGGATTTGGATAAAATATGTTGGAATTGACTAATACTCCATCTTATCCTTAATAGGCATCGCTTCTAGATGAATGAATTGATCTAAAATATAAGTCTTTTGTAGAATAATTAATTCTCATTTTCTAATTTATCTCCCACAATTAATACTCATTTCCAACTTTATCAACTAATTTCCAATTAATCCACAGTCATCAATAAATGTAAAAATAAAACGTATTTTAATTTAGAACATATTAAATGAATTTATTGTCATTTTTTTAATCCAAAAAATTAATTGAAGTGAGATATAAATAAAAAGTGAATTGCAAGTTGAGTGAGACTCTAGCAATCATAGTGGGAAATAGTGGGTTTTGGTAACTTCCATGTATGCAAGACGAGAATAAGTGTAACAATAATGCATTTTTGGATATTATAATGATGAATTTAATATAAAAATTATGGAAAAAATTATTAAATAAAATAGTTCTCATGTGAAATAATGAAAGGAAAAAGACAAGAAGTTTCGTTCACTCTTCACCAAACAGTGCCATTCTTAGTCTATTCACTCGGTTTCTTTCACGCATGTCGCAGTATTAGATCTCTCTCTTTTAAGACCATCCTTCTCATCTCATCTCACTCCCTCTTCATCTTTCCCTCCAACACCCATAAATCTCCCTCCCTCTCTCTCTCTCTAGAATTCATCCACATTGATTTTCCTCATCCATAAACCCATTTTTATGATTTATCTTTTAAAATTTGAATCTTGTTTACAATGGCTTAGGTTTTGATAAATGGATCATACTTGGATGAATGCGTCAAGAACTAGTGATGAATATGAGAATGGTGTGGAAGAGTTTATGAATTTGCTAAAAGAAATGCGACTAGCAAAAATGGGATGTATTTGTGTCCCTGTGTCCAGTGTATAAATGTAATTAGGTAAAATATTGATGATATAAGGGATCACCTAATTTGTGAGGGAATAAGTTTCCAGTACACAAAGTAGATATGGCATGGGGAAAAACTAAATGCATATGCAGCACATGAAAGAGATTCAGTGGATGCAATAGATGAAGATAGAATGGAAAGAAATGATTCACGATGTTGAGGTAGAATCTTTTACCCAAGCGCCTGTATATGAAAGCATGCAGAGAAATGTAGAGACACTGTTGTACCCTGGGAGTAAGCATACACGCTTGGCGGGTACATTGCATTTGATGAACTTGAAGGCATCTTGTGGGTGGACTGACAGTAGTTTCACATTGTTGTTGCGGTTGTTGGGTGATATGCTTCTAGAGAATAATGTACTTCCAAATCATATATATGAAGCCAAGAAAATATTATCTACGATGGCATGAAGTACGAGAAGATACATGCTTGTCCTAATGACTGTATACTATATATAAATGGGTATGAAGACCTTAGCGAGTGTCTGAAATGTAAAACTGCAAGATACAAAGTGAGGAAAAGTGGTGATTGTGGTGATAAACTACCTAAAAGGCAACCTTTGAAGGTAATGTGGTATCTTCCAATAGTACCACGGTTTAAGCATTTGTTTTCCAATGCAACAAAAGCACAGAAGTTGAGATGGCATTGTGATGAGAGAATATCTGATGGAATGTATCTTTGACACCCGGCTGACTCTCCACAGTGAAAGAAAATTGATGAAATGTTTCCACAATTCGGTAGTGAGCCAAGAAACCTTCGACTTGGGATTTATACAGATGGAATCAATCCATATGGGACACTTAGTAGTACACATAGTGTATGGCTGGTACTCATGGTGATATACAACTTGCCTCCCCGGTTATGCATGAAACGTAATCATATGATGCTTACTATGATGATTTCTGAACTGAAACAGTCAGTGAATGATATCGTTGTTTACTTAGCACCTTTGATTGAAGACTTGAAGAAGCTATGGGAGGAAGGTGTTCATGTGTTTGATGCATACAGGCAGGAGTCATTTAAGCTACATGCGATGGTCTTCACAACGATAAATGACTCTCTGAAAAATCTCATTTCTACACCTACAACACCTCATGAGGTAGTAGCCACCTTATGATCATACTTCATTTTTTTTGGCATTATATTTATAATATGCATTCTCTACTTTATTAGGACCCAAAAGAAGCTACAAAATTTCCATCCTTGTCACGGCTACGGAAGCTACAAGAAAAATTTACACCCATGACCATGCAGATGTTTGATGGGATTATTGGTCGTGGTCTAACGTATGAATTCATTATTGACAGGGATGATGTGAAACAAGTCCTATCACTGGAGGACCTCGATATAGCATGGCTTCAGTTTGCAAACATGTAAATTTTTTACATTCCTATCTTCATTTGATGATGTCGTTTTTAGGTTTTATATAATTCACTATTTCCTTTATTTTTTAACTCTTTAATAGAACCTTCCACAACATATGCATCGACGTTTCTAGAGATAATTTGTATGGATTTATATGTCCTACGAATACAACAAGGAGTTATAATTCTCTAGAAAACAGAGTGCATTATTGTTGGGAACACAGTAAGAGCATACATTAATCTAAAGTCGTGTTACCTTGCACCAATAATTGAAAGGTATGGAATTATAGTTATCCCTTTAACACATTAGCTGAATTGGTAATAATTAACTTGTTTTGCTAACATCGTCTTCATTTATATGTGATATTGTAGTCATCATTGGAGTCTTTGTGTTGTCTGCCCCCTTGTAAACACTGTGTATTGGTTTGATCCGTTGTCTAGTAGAAAGGCAGGGGACGACCAAAAATATGTCTTTGATACTTAAGTTTTTCCATTTGTAAACTATTACTTTGAAAGATGTTTAAATATGTTGTTTTCATATGTAACGATTGTCAATTCAATCGCAGCGCACTCAAGATATATGGATTAATGGGCGATAAACGTGAAGGTAGAAATAAAACCACAAAGTGGTCTTATCCAAAAGTAAATACTTTGACTTTAAGTTCTTTCATTGAAAGCTGTTTTATCCCTTTATACGTTTTAACAATATGTTTTTTATCTTTACTGCCCTCGACAATCAGGCAATACTGACAAGTATTATATCATCAATTACATGTATAGTATCATTAAGAGTGGATTGACTGTAGATTGAAAAGAGGTAATGCATAATCTATCAATTGATAAGTTAATCATTTAGTTTGATGAATTTAAATTGGTATAATAATTATTTTTACATTTGTAGATTTTTTATAATAACGATTCTTACATGGCTGATGACATTGATTTGATCAAAGATTTGTTGGCCAACATCTTCTTGATTTGTAAATAATGCTTATTTCTTCAAGGTAAATATATGTAATTTCTAAGTCCTTATGTTGACTTTTATAGGGTTAATTAGATTGATGAATTGTGTTACTCTGCCACAAATGTACAATGATCTTTGCTCAGTAAATGAGACAATGACTTTTGTGTTTCGCTACCACAAGGACATGCCTTAGGTAGATATATACTTGTAACTCTTGATGAATTTTGTGTTTCTACGCCATAATGACTTTTGTTTTAACTTTGATGTGTTTATTATGTCTGGACTTGATTTGGTGTACAAAATGGAATTACTTACTACAAACTGAATTAGATGTACTAAAGGGGTTAAATAAAATCGAGCTGAAGGTTTTAAAAAGAATATACCTACGGCGCCCTATATTGCTATATAGGGCACCGTAGGTCTAGCCTACGGCGCCTTACATTATATAGGGAGCCGTAGGTCCTCAATTTCTACTCCCCTCACATACACGCCACCCTTAAAAAAAGCGCCAATTGAATTATAAATAGGGCATAAAAAGTACCTTTTGTAGTAGTGAAGAGGCATAGGCCTTCAATGAATTATGCTTTCCATCATCGATCGGCTGCCACAAGTAGAGTAGAGCCCTCAAGCAATTTGTGGGGAGTCTAAGGAAAGCCAAGGAGGAGGATTCAATTGGGAAGGTAAAGGTGCTCTGGGAGCAGTGGTGGTTCTAACAAAAAGGGTGAGTGAGGAGGTTGAAATGGAAATGGAGAAATAAGGGGCTCAAGGCTGAATTAGCACCATTTGAAAATTTCAATTTGAGATCTAAATACTAATTTTGGATTAGTGAAATTTGGATCATTGATTTGGGTTTAAAACTTTTAAAGGGACTTATATGGAATTTTTCCTATAGTTTTAACCAAGTTTTGAAATTTTTTATTAACATTAATTAAAAATAATAATTTATCTATATGTCAGTATTATTTTATACATTTTATGTTGATTTTATACACAATATACCGTTGATGGAACTATGATTTTTATATCACCATTAATATCATATTTTTTATGTTTATAAATATTTTATTTTTTAATATAATATAAAATTTATTACCAATACAATAAATGTTAAAGTTTTTGGAGAAATTTCTAACAGAATTTGCCACAAAAGTTAGTCATTGAACAATTCCAAGGATTATTCCTATCGCTAATAAAACTCCGTATGAAATTAGGCACAGAACAATTATGCAGCTATGTCACTAAAATTACCCCTTATGAAATTAGCGATGATATTTAAAATGGAAATGAGTTAAAAAAGTTCTGTGGTTAACTTTATCGCTAAAAAATACTCCCTGTGAAGTTAACGATGAAATTTGCCCTAAAAATTATTCAAGGAACAAGTTCATGACTAATTCCATCACTAACAATACTCCATATGAAATTAGTGATGTGGAAAGTTAGGCACAAAAAATTTAGTGGCTAATTCCATAATTGAATAATTGAAATATTAATGATGCATCGCAATTAGTCACAAAAAATTTTTCCATGGCTAATTAAGTGATAAAAAATTTTATCGCAAAAGATTATGATAGATTACTGATGGAATTAGCCATGGAAAAATTTATGGCTAATTCCTTCGGGAATGAGGTATATGAATTTTTCATACACTTTAATATAAAATGAATGTATGGATTCTTTATACTCTTCAATCTCTCTCTCACACACATCTATTAACTTTTTCTTCCTTCTTTTAATAATAAAGTTGTGAAACATATCTTCAATTTTGCCAATGGTGAGGTGAGCTTCAAACTTGGGTTTGTATATCTGTCATATAACTCCTCTACGCTCCATCACTAATCTTTTTTTGTGTTTTCAAACTTATTATTTTGATATGTTTTCACCTTTCTCTTGTCACCTTTTATGAGACACAGGAGTTTGGATTGTTTTTGCATCAAAGCATGGTTTTTTCAGCTGTTTATTATAAACAACAACGCTTAAAAGTTTCTTTTTACATAATTTGTTAACCACGTTAAAAGTTGGGCAAAACAACATTACTGATTCACATGTGTTTTTAAAAATTTATATTAGAAGGCTTATTTGACCAACATTAAAATCTCTTTAAGTGAGATTTAGATGATTATGCTATTGATAAATGTTGGAAAGGAGACGTCAAGAGAGGAAGAGGCAAGAAGAAAAAAAAATAAGGGGGATTATGAATATTTTTGCTAATAATTTTTCATGCTATTGGCTTTGCGCATAGGCAATGGAGTAGACAAACTTCGACGTTTAAATATGACTTGTTATAATCCCTTCGTGTCTCGTAAAAAATAATTGATTAGAAATTCAATACATACATACGTGCATTTATATGTTCAGCTGTTTATTATAAACAACAACGATTAAAAGTTTCTTTTTACATAATTTGTTAATTTAAAAAATGAAAAAAGAACACCAATAATATGTTCAATAGCGTAATTTTTTGTTGGATAATTACAGAAACTTTAACGTTTAAGTACTTGATTAGAAACGGATTACGTGCATAAACTAAAACAACGGCCACCAGATTCTAGCCTACAAGTATCCTTCTAGAAAGATCTGTCTTATAAATTTGTCCTTCATATCCATTCCACATACATTTGGTGTTTCCTTGTTTATTTCAAGGCTCTCATTGTAAGGTTAAATTTAAAGTAAAAGAAAAAAGAAAAATATTTCATTATCAGAGAGAGAGAAATATTTTTAAAATGGGTGGTACACAAACAACGAAGGGAGAAAAGGCTAGAAAATGCTTCACAATCTGTAAGGAGAGAACAAAAATAATGTGCCCGTTCGGGAACACGGTAGAGAAGTACTTTTACGCAAGCCGATGTAAATATGTGGATGAGATTACCTCGTTTTATGAAAAAATATTGTTGAACGTATGTTTAGCTTTTGTAAATGTTGTCGCAAATAAGCCCAATAATGGCAATCCAAACGGAACATATCACAATTAAATTAAGAAAAGGCATATGTTGGAAAGATGAATTAATATCGTGGTTAGGTGTGTCATCTCCTAGTTCGTTACCTTAAAAATTGCTATATAATAAGTTCAGCAGCAATCAAGAATCCTCCTAGAATACCAATAATCTTTGTTATTAGGCTCATTCCAACCCTCAACTCTCTTTTCTATGTTCATCAATATCGATATTGAATCAATTGAACACATTTCTAGTACCGTTCTACTTTTTGAAGACCATATGTTATATTGTCAAATGCCTATTTTTCATTAATAAATGCATGTAATATAGCTCCTTCGTAAAGCATTTCACCGTAATGGGCATGAACAATTGCTCCTGAAGTTGTCAAATAAGGGTTAGCTAATCTTATTACCGCAGAATTATAATCAATTTGAACGATTAGGACTTGAACCATTTCAAGTGTTGTTCGTTTTTACATATACGTAAATTTTTCACAAAAACAGTTGCTGTAAGCGGGGGACCTTAGAGTTTGATTAGGTGTAAAGGGGAGGTTATTGATTAGCCTTAAACCCAAACTAGTTGTAGTTGCAGTATGACCTTTGGTTAATGTGAAGTGGTTTTCCCCATTTTATTTCTTGTTATCAGCTGACATTGTTAATTAACATCATATTCCCATGTAAAATAAAGGTGAAGTGTAATATCCATAATTTTCATGCTAAATGAAATAAAGGCTAATATGAGGATTAAGATGATGAATTAGAGACAAGAAGTAGATGGCTCAAAAAGAAAGAAAGATTAAGGGCCGAAAGTTCAGGCACGGAGTTCCGTGTGAATTCCAAAATTAAGTATATTTGCCCTAGAAGCAAAATGAGGATGAGAAACCTTATAAGAAGGGACCCATATGTCATTTAATAAAAGGCCAAGGGCATAAAGGTCTTTCAGTATCAAAGGTAAGGGCAAAATAGTAATTTTGGAAAAAGTAGAGAAAGTAAGGGCAAAATGGTAATTATGAGAAAGTTGAAGGGCATTTTGGTCATTTGACAAAGGAAAAGTCAAAGTCAAAGCCAAAAGTCAACCAGTTGACCAAAATATCAGAAAATTTACAGTATGCCCAATAGATAGATCTCTACTTACGGATCACAATGACGAAACACGGATTTTTCAAATTCAAATTAGATTTTTATTTTTATAATTTTGAAGGTCAAAAAAGGGAAAAGTAATTATTTAAGGTACAAGGAGCTCTTCAAAAATTTAGAGAAAAATATGGAAAATCCAGTGAATTATATAGTATCTGATAAAATTATTATCCAATGTACAATTAAGGTAAGTTTCCCGAAAATTGGGAAAAAGGCCCGAAAAATACAAGAAAATCCCCGGAATATAATTATTTCAAAAATTAATTTTGGAAAATCTAGAGAGCATTTTGGAAAAAGGAAAAGGGCTTGAGAATCAGTGAAAAATATAGTGTTTTTCAAGGCCCTAAAAGAAATTTGCTCTCCGATTGTTCCGTTTCAGGGATTTTGGACAGGATAAAATAATCCTGAAAAAATTGAGATAAGTAAAGGGTATTTTGGGAATAATAATTTTATTATATTCAATATTGAATTATGGAGATTAAATGAAAAATGAAATATCTCCAGAAAAGTAGAAAAAGATTTACCGGAATAAAGTTAAGTTTACCGGTAAAAAGTGTAATCGGTAAAAGTAACCGAATGGGATCCAGTTTGGTTGGAGTAACCAAAAGGTAATCAGATTTTTACAGC